>JANIJH010000006.1:68209555-68220260 GCA_024520975.1 Erythroxylum areolatum | reverse complement strand
TATTTAATATGATATATTATAGATATTCAATTAACTAGATTTCGTTAAATGTGGAATATATGAATCTAAACCCTTATAGAAATATATTTCAAAGATCAAAATCGACCCTTTATGGAATGTCTTCACACATGGAAAGGGCAAAATGGTGGTCCTGATAATGCTAGTTCTTAAGATGGCAAGCATACTTGACATGACATTGTGGGAGATAATTTGTGTAGCTATTCGAACCTTAAATTAAAAACCAAGATTATGATTCTATATAGGTTAGCTACATCCTTGTGTCACAGCCTTTTTTTTGTTTTCACTCTTTAAGATTCCTGTTCTTTTCTTAAATGGTAAAATATCATTCATATCCACCAAATTACCTAAATGGCATGTCAAGGCAGGAGCAGAGATTAAGTAGATGATTTTTGCATTTGTAACATAAAACTTTATTTTCTTATTGTGACAAACCAATCACAACTTGCCACGTAACACATTCAGTCTAATTTAACAAAAATTAACACAAATTTACAATCTAACTCAGCTATAACTTCTCTTAAACATTGTATTAAAAGTACCATGCAAGCAAACATACTGTTAATATCTAGTTTGTATTGTTTGTGACTAAAATCAGTGAACTTAGTATCAACAGTATCATACGATTAAGTGCTTTTAATTCTCCCGTGGAGTCACTTTTAGTCCTAGAAGTTGCCAAAAAATGGACGTTCATAGAACAAATGGAAGCTTGTAGCTTGTCACTTGTCAACGATAGAAACAACAGAGATGAACTTTGGTGATTCCTTAAGCCTCCGTGATTTAACTCGTTGATCAGCACATAAACTCTAAATCCGTTCACTTTTTGTTATTCAAACACTGATTTTACACAATCCCTGCCACAGAAAAGTTGACAAAAGATATCAATACTAGTTCCAATAGGATCCACATGCAAGAATTACAATGGTTCAATAGCTACTAGAGTGACAAGTTTTCATGGAATTGCAATTAGAAGAAAGTTAAATCACAACACTGCGACTAATTGTTAGCTTGGAGGACCTGTAACAAATAAGAAAAAAGGAGTTTACATGTGGCTTATGAAAGAAAAGTTAATGTTAAATCAGAGGGTGCATCGAAGTCACTTTGAATCCTATTGCAGACATGATAGTCACCACAAGGTCTTTCCCATTAGCAAACCCATCTTTAATCTAACACATTAGACAAATTCATGAGAAAATTTTCAGTTCTTTGGCCAGCAAATTCATCAGATTATTACAAAGGACTCAAACCTCAAACCTTAAACTTTTGCACAAACACGCATCGCAACTGGGAAGGTATGAGAAGGGTAAAAGGTGGTACACACCTGGGTGAGCAGGTTTTCATCGGTGGGAAGCCTCAGGTCATCCTTGGTGTTACCATTTTCAGTTAAAAGACTCACCTGAAAGATGATTGAACCAAATCAATTGTATTAAAGATATGTGTATATCTACTAGTATCAACATGAGAATAACAAAGTACTTGATTTGATACCAAACCCCATCATTCGATTTTTCGAAGAAAGTTTCACAGTTTTACATTCTGTAGAACACTAATGTTTACCACTTTTATAGAAAAAGATGGATGACGTTAAAAATGCAAGTTTATAGTTGAATACTATCATACTCCAAAGCTCATGCCGTGGAATAGGAGTCAGCACGACTCATGAGGGAACACGTGCTGTATGAATAAAGAGGTTACATTTGAGGCCTCAAACTTTCTTTCAATTGAAGATTTTATGAAAGCATATTTCAGGTGGCAAAACTAGTAACTTACAAATCCATCTTCATAGAAATCAATAAGCTGATAATCAGTACGTTAACATGGGGAACCTGGAAAAAAGAACTGAATCAATAAAAGAATAGCAATCCAACGAGCCTTTGCAAGAACAAAAATACATATTAAAAAAAGAAGAAGAGATATGTGTGGAAAATAGCATTACATCACAATTGTGAGATGAAGGGACAATATCTTCGAGTTTTTTCACATTGAAGATATCAATCCCTACAAAGTGGCACTTAGCATGTCCATGCTTGCCTGTCTTTCAGGTGGAAACCTCAACAGCCTATTCCAAGAAAATGAAAGTTGGAGTAAGTAGAGAAATCAGGAAACTTCTTCAAGTGATCCAGCCCATAAGAGCACACCCTACAGAAGCAAATCTGATGGCAAAGACAAACAAATTACACAGCAAATGCAAATTTCTATCAACACAACTACATAATCGTACCCTCTACCTGGAGATTTTAAGAACGTTGTTTTTGAGTTATGTAAACTCATATACGAATTGCTATAAATCCACTTTTTGGTTGTAATGAACATCCAACTCTTCCTCAATACCGACAAACAAAACAACGCAAATTGCAGCCACCAAAAATCCTCTTAAAACTACTCCGAGGCCAATCATAAATATGAATCAGCAATCCCCAAAAAAAAGATCGACCCAATTGAGAACTCATAAAAAGAACAAGAACCCATATAGGAATTCAATTAGAACACACCAAAATGAATCGAAAACGAAGGAAAGCAGTACCTTGCAAGGACGATTCTTGATGACAAATACATTATTCCAACTCAAAATACACGTCCATATAAATTACCAGCAAACAATAAACATAAAAGAAGGATACGAACTCACAGGAGATCTCACGACAATAGCCTCTCCTTCACTATCTGTAGCGACTCTGCCATTGGTGCTAGGAGAAAATCGGTGATAATCTTCCGGAGGCACAAATGGTGGCTTTTCGTCGTAGCAAACGCCAAGTGTCACCTCAACAATGGAAATATCGGACCACCGTCGAAGTCACAGACGAAGTCCTGGTGGAGGCTCTAGCACTACCTGATCTGGTTTTACTGCTGCCTGATCTAGTTTTACCATAAGAAGTGAGAACCAAGAAATGGGAGAGACATGAGGAAAGTGTCAAGGAAACGAGGGCATAATCGACAATAAAAATAAAAATATCAGCTGATTCATTAAAACGCTCCTCAGACCAGCTTATTCAATATCAGCTGGTTGGGTTGAATAAGCCAACCCAACCAGTTAATAACCAAACACTTTAAACAGCTTTTTTATAAGGTCAATCAGCTGATTTGGGTCAATCAGCTATTTTTTAGCTGATCAGCTAACAACCAAACACAGCCTTTGTATTTAATATAATACATTTGTTCAATAGTTTTGTTATATTTTTTATTAAAGCAAGCAAATCAGAAAATAATATTGTTTATTTTAAAATAAAAATATATGAACTTTTAGCGGGAATAATGTTAAAAATTAATGTTATGATAATTTTAATAAAAATCTTAAAAATCAATATATTTCAAGCAATTTATTTAATATTTATTATATTTCCAATATGTATTTTTTATCTTATGGATGGGATGGACATTTCATTAATTCACGTCTCAAGTTTCCCTACCATACATATTTCAATTTTGCCACTCTAGTTGGTTTAAGTTTCAGTTTTCATAAAAAGGAATAGTGAAGACAATTAATAGGATAAAGACTTTTTAGAAGAACCATTAAATTTTGATCTAATTATAGAGATTGGGGGTGTGATCTTCTTGTCAATTGCGAAGGAGTATGAAATGTTTATACACGTTTCTAATTTTTAATATTGCTAGTCCAAACCAATCTCGACTTACTTGGTTTAAATTATCCGTAAAATCATACATAATATTATAGAATATTCTAATTATAATTTTCATTTTGATTACCAACATGACTATTATTAAGAGAATTTGACTTAACATAATAGAAAAAGATGGGTAAATTATTCAAAAATAAAATGTGTGTGAATTCTCTTTATAACTTATATATAAAAATTTAAATATAATTAAAATTAAAGTATTATCAATTATAATAATCAAAATTAACCCTAATAATTTAAATACTCTTTAAACCTTTATAAAACTAGTCTTTCATCAACAATTAATCAATTATGTAACAAAAAATTAAATTAAACAATTTAATTTATCAAAAATAATTTTTAAAGAATTTTTTTAAAAATCACTAAATATTTATTTAAAGTTTTTTTTTCTTAGTCTAAGATTACCCATTACAACTTAGGAGATAATTAGAGTTTTGAACAATTTTCCAATTTAATAATTCAACAACTCTTTTAGAATTTTATTCATGTGAAAAAAAAAAACAAATGATTCTCATGCATGAAATTTAGAAGCATAAATTAAGGAGTGGCGGAGTGAAGAACAAAAGGGGAAAAAGCAAGACCAACGAACAAGGCACTAATCGTTTCTCTTCATACTCATCAAGTGCGTCTTACTCATTGAATGCTGCTAATGGACCAATCACATTCATGCTCAAAGGAGTTAGTCCAATTCTTTTATAATTACTCAATTATTATTCATTCATTTTAGTGAATTATTTAATAAATTAACAATTCAAAATCAGATCAAAGTAAATTATTTAATTCATTGATCAAAAGTCCTCTTACAAATGTTGAATATCGAGTCTTACATAAACTCCATATATGGACAGAGATGCAGTGTTAAAGAAAAGATAAGTACTCTCTTATCTATATCTATATAACATATACAAAAATATTCGATATTTACAATGAAATATATTTCATTTTTTATTTGTTTTAGTATTAGTATTATTTACAATTCTCTAAGACCTTTGTACTTAGTGGAGTTGGTCATTCCTTCAAATCCTAAGAATTCTTGGACTCCCGTACGATATGATGCATTATATATGTAAGTGATAATTATGTGAGAATAATGAGATTTTGTATATGTTATATATTGTGCTACAAGAGCATTTATTTATAGAGTTATAAAAAATTATAAGATGAAGATGAAGATGAAGATTAAAAATAAAATTTTGGTTACTTTTATATAATTTATAATTAGCATTTTGAATAATATTTTGATTAATACTCCCCTCAAATTTAAGATGGCACAAGTGATGCAAATTCATGAAATTGATTTGATAATATAAATTGTTTCATTTTGATTTTTTCATCAAGAATACATTAAATTTCATGCATACACGAATACATTAAATTTTAACACAAAAATTACATTTAGAACTTTCGTCAAACACTTTAATTACATGATAGATTCATCCCAAATAACCTAAGCAAATTATGTCTTTTTCCTTTCTCAACATTTTTTCAGAACATTGCAAAGACGAATAAACCACAGACAATCGAAACAGATGCAAAAACACCCCAAAAGCTCTTAGATTCGTGCAACATTTAACATATATACCAATACGGGTTATACAAAAAATTACTGAGAACAAAGGCTGAACGACTTATCTCTGTTGAAAGACACAAAGACAATGGCTGGAGAAGATAGGCGCACGCAAATGCCAATGAGCAGAAGAGGAATCAACAACAGAAAAACGGGACAGAGGAAAAATGAAAACGAAAACATAGGGGAGAGGGAGGGGGGTCTTCAAGTAGGTTAAATGCATAGGAAAACGACATCGTTTGGTGTTAAACCAAATAACGTCGTTTTCGTTTTATTAAAACCATTGAAGCTGAAGGAAACAACGACGTTTACCTCTAAGCTCTACTGATATTCTGTCACAAATCCAAAAGTTTTTTATTCCGCTAAGCATTCCCACCTTCTTTACTTACGGGAATTTTCTACCGTTTTTATATTCTGTTAATAAATTTGTCGAGATAATTTTCCTCCATATTTACCGATAGATATTTTTTCTGTCGCAAAATGAAAATTTTCCTGACAATATTACCAGAGAAAAATAGTTTTCCATCGATAATTTCCTTCGGTTTTTTTATCGGTAATTTTCTATCGCTAATTATCACATGTTTTTTTGTAGTAATTAAAAAATTCCTATATGAGTAAAGAAGGACAAAGAGAAAAAGAATATATCTGGCTAATTATCATCAAATGCCACCTAACAAACTTTATCGGGTTCTATTTGCTTTCTGGCTTGTGCTTCAATTGTGGAAGAACTAGCCAAGTAGGTCAAGATGAACGTGCCATCACCAAGACAGCAAATAACCACAATACGAAAGCAAGTGGAATGATTTCAAATTGGAGGTATTTGTAATCAAGTAGAGAAGAAGAGAGTGAATAAATTTATTTCCTCAAACACTTGCACAATATGTAATTAAATGAATACACGAGATTATCATAATGTTGGAAATACACAATTAACTGCATCAACTTTTGTGATTATTACAGACTTTTCCATCCTAGGCCGAAGGAAACACTCGTAACTCTAAGCACAAAGAAGGCGAAACGGAGATGCAGAATTGTGCTACTATGAGAAATAGTAGTTATGAGAATTGTACATAAAGTATATATGGATGTATAGCATTCGGACCAGAAGCTCTCAATTCCCCTTCCATGGATGCATGGCTTCTCCATGACATTGCTCTCGGCTTGTAAAGTAGGCCGCTAGCTTGATGAGAGGACCACCCATTTCATGGAAATAAGGGAGAAGGCCATCGTCGGAGGAGCAAATTTTTCAGTACAAAATTGAAATCTGCCACCATAGTCTCAAGGTGGAGAAGTGGACGCATATCTAACAGATGAGCCTGGATCGGATGAGACTTGAGACAGAGAGAAAGAGGAGAGACACAAACATGCATATATAGATGCGAACACATACATAGAAGTTTAAAGGGGAACAATTCAAATGAACCAGCTGGATGGTTTAGTTAAACATAGGTTACATAAAGGGTAAGCACAAAGAGTGGAGAAATCTTAAGATTATGTTTTACTATTTAAATTTTTTTTTGGTATCATTATTTGAAATTATTAATTAAAAATATTATTTAATGTTAATTACTAAAAAGAATTATGATTAATGTGTGGAGAAATATTATTTAATTTGAAACCAAATAAAATCTTACTGTTTGTTAAAAAAGAAAAAGGAAAATTAAAAATCGTAACATAAAATATAAGTGGAACGATAATTTTAGAATCTCGCTTGCACGTTGCTTTCCTTAGCATAAAGTAGGTCGCACGTTTTGACAGACAAGGAAAAGAAACAGATGGACAGTGAAAAGAGTGTTCTTTTCTAATTTAGAAGGCAAAGCATGTTGCTTCAAAGTTGGATGGCCTTTGGTTTTGCCTCCAACCAAAAGAGAAAGGCCGGGTCCAAGTCTTTCTTCTTCACCATCACCCCTTTTTGTTAGGTTAACTTATGTATAAAGTAGCATAGTTTTGTTTTGTGTCTTTGGATTGGCATGTGCAGTGCAGGACTTCTTTTCCAAAAGCTTAAGCCATCCCATCTTCAAGTTAAAAAAATTCAACAATGAGGGCATGCCTAAAGAATCGATCTTCTTCTCATATAGTTCACAGCTTTTCTGCTTAATTGGTAAAGATATTTCTTCTGTTCTTTTGTTAATGGTGATTCAAAATTACCAATATAACGTGACTTAGGTGCTCTTCAATCATATGAAATGTAGGGCCACTCCTCTCCACAACAAAACGCTCTTCTTTCTCGGTAGGATGGCCAGCTACGTATAGGAGGACCACCGTGGTGGTCATGTTGCTTAAGCTTTACTACTGAATACTGATCTATTTCCTTCCATTACAATTCACCAGCAAGCAAAAAAAAAACGAAGGATCTAATAATAAACAACGAGCTAGTAATAATCATATAGCTATGGACCCCACAAACGGCTTCCACGTGTCGATAGAAACAAAGTCCTGTCTTACACGCCCTTTCACCAAGCAGGTTATATGTGGGACCGGAAGTTGACCACTTTGGACCGACAAAACCTCGCCTCGCGTAGAAGACAATCAAAAGATGCGAACGATGTCTTCATCCTGTGTGCCAACTCTGTTTTAGTTTACTTTGTTTACTTATTTAGTTTATGTAAATATGAGAATAAAATTTAATAAAATTTAATAAAAATTGATTAATTAGAGGATCTGTTTCCTAAAATTTTGATTAATTAGTTTTGGTTTTGCTTTTTTCTTTTCTTTTTAGTTATATGCGAGGTTTTATAGGAAGATTCCAACTACAAAAAAATACTTTTAAGTTATTCACTTTCAGATTAATCATCGTTCGAATTGGGTATGTCCCTTGTAGAAAATAAAGATCTAACCTTAAGTTTTAAATGACTGCATATATGAGGATGGTTCAAATCTATAACTTCACTTATATTAAAAGAGTCCTTTATCAACTCACCTACGTCATAAGATTGGTCGGTTTTGCTTTTACTCTTTCTTCAGAGAGTAAAAACATGTGTTCATCTCGACTCAGTATTTGAATTAGGTCTTATTTTCTGTAGTATAATTTAGATTAATATGTGGGCCAGTCCATCTTTAAGTTTATGATTTGAAATATCACCATAAGCTATAATCCTCTCCAAGTCCACTTGCTTGTTGACTTATGATTGGTATGAAAAGAGTTAAACAATTTTGAGCTGCACAGTAGCCCAGGAGAGAGTAGTATAAAGCCTCGTAAAGACCCTAAAAAGGCTTAGGATTTTTCAGCTTGGGCTTAGTATGTAAGAGTAGGAATAAGAAATAGTAAAACAAGCCTGAACTTGACCTAAATGGCCTGACTTTCACTATAAAACAACATTATTTAAAAAAATTTTCTCTAAAATAATATCGTTAAGTCCAGAGAGTGAAGTTAGATTGAGTGAAGGACGGACTCGACTCCACCCTACCGATTGTTTATGCAATTGTCAAAAAATTATAGTTTAATTTATTTCCATGCACTATATGACAATTAAAAGTTTCAATCAACTTCATTAATTGCAACATTTCAGTCAAACATTAGAAATAGAATTGTTGAAGCTGATATTAAAAATTGTTGAAAGTTTGAGGTTGTTGGCCAAGTAATTTATCTTCTCTTGCTTTGATACCCTACAAGATTAACTCTTTATAACCTGTTTGATTTAAAGGCTATACCCCTCAAGTCTAACTCTTTACAGCCTGTTTGATTTAAAGTTTAAGATAGATAAGGAATAAAATAATTATTTTTAAGAATAGAAAAGATAAGAAATATAATAAAATGAGTATTACTTTGTTTGGTTTATTGCTAAAGAATTTTTATGCCTGTATTTGGTTTGAAAATATAAGCTTGTAATAAAAAAGGAATAAGTAACAAAAGAACAAAATATTATTATTATTATTATTATTATTATTATTCATCACCATTAATAATAATAATTATTATTAATTTTTTACTTATTATTATTCTAATTCTTATTAATTTTATTATTATTAAATTTCTTCTTATTATTAAATTTATTTATTAATTATTATTAATAAATTCCTTATTATTATTATTATTATTAATTATATTTATATTTATTATTAAATTCCTTATTATTATTAATTTTATTATTCTTATTATTAATTTTATTATTATTCTTATTATTAATTATTATTGTTAATAATTTTCTACTTACTATTATTCTTATTCTTCTTCTTATTATTATTCTTATTATTAATTATTATTATTAATAATTTTCTACTTACTATTCTTCTTCTTCTTCTTCTTCTTCTTCTTCTTATTATTATTATTGTTATTATTATTATTATTATTATTATTATTCTACTTATTATTATTTATTTTAGTATTTTTATTAATTATATTTTTGTTATTACTATTAAATTCCTTATTATTATTAATTTTCTTCTTCTTCTTCCTAATTTTAATATTATTAATATTATTGTTATTATTAAATTTCTTATTATTAATAATAATAAGGATAAAAAAATTCTTCAACAAATAACTCTATTCTTGGAATAGCTAAAGACACCTTTTGATGATCCTTAGCTATTCCTAAAAATTGAGGAACACCTAATCTTAGGATTAGATATTCTGATATTTTTGTTTAACCAAACAAATAATTATTTAAAATTTAAGAATATAACATAAATAGAATTCCTATTCCTGTGAACCAAACATACCCTAAGTTTCTCCCTTGGTAGAGTCTACGTCTACCCCATTGTCATCAATATGAACCTTCTTAAGTTGCAACAACTTCGTCTCTAACACATCTCATATTTAGTGATATATTTACAAGGAAAGTAGAAATTATACAAAGCTTTAGAGGGCATTTTAGCCCAAATACATCCAAAGTATAAAAGAACAAAATACAAAACATCAATTGTCCAAAATGCTATCTAAAGCCTTTTTTTCTCAAAGACAACTTCAAAAGCAAAATGCATCGGAGTAATGTCTCAATCCTGATGCAGTGACTCGGTTTCTCGCTCAATACCTATGGAGGGGAAATGGGGGTGAGCTCGACGGCTCTGTAGGTAATAACTTAATAAACGAGAAATAAGCAAAAACATTATTAATCCATTTACTTTCAGAATCAATATTACATTGATAAAATATTTTCAATTTCTCAAGTCTCTTTATAAGAATTCATCACATCAAACAAGTTACAAATCAACCTAACAGATAATCACAGAAAAGTGGTTCGGGTGGGTCCGAAATAGGACGTACTACACATTCCCGCGAAGCGGTCATGTGTAGCCGTAAACTTATGGGAGTCCGTGAGGAGCTCCAATATCACTAGCGAGCAGGCGGGAGAAGCCTATAGTTAGACAGGTGCACCTGACTCTTATGGGACCACCACAAAATCCAAAGAAAGCATGCATATCACGTAATTCACACAATTTAAAAGCATTGGCCACAATGGCCATAATAGGCGTGCCCACGCTTAGTCACAGAATTGCTGTCAAATTAGGAATTTCAGATTTTCTTCCTTCTTTTGCATCTTTT
>JANIJH010000006.1:68041942-68052459 GCA_024520975.1 Erythroxylum areolatum | reverse complement strand
ATTGAAATGATACAAAGGAGATTAGATTCATGAACAAACAAAATGTTATCTTAGAGTGGCAAACTTTAGCTCCTGAAATCTGTTATTATGTCTATGAATACATATTGGTGTTCTCACATTTTCCTTTCCAAAAGGCTGATAAAAAATGTAGAAAAAATGATGAAACAATTCCTATGGAGTAAGGGGAAAGGAGAAAGAGGGATTGTTAAGGTCAGCTAGGCTCAAATATGTCAGCCTAAAGCAACTAGAGGATTGGGCCTGGAGTCAATTGGTAGAAGCAACAAATGTTTATTGTTGAAAAGGTTATGGAGAATTTTAAGTGAAAAGGAATCATTATGGGTTAAATGAGTGCATATTTATATATTAAAGGGTGGAAGTCTATAGGCAATCAGACCTAAAGATAGTTTTTCATAGTTCTTTAACCAAATTCTCATATTGGGAGACAAAGTTCAGCATCAGGTAACTTATAGGATAAGGATAGGGGATAAAAAATTTTTATGGTATCACAATTGGACAGGTCAAGGAGCTCTAATTTACCTTCCAACTGCTAAGGATACTTTAGATAGATTTTCAAAAAAAGCTAAAGTCCAAGAGTTAATTGCAAATTGCAATTGGATCTTTCCCAAGAGGAGATAAGATCTCTTTTGATACCACAGTATCGATACAATAGAGGAGAGGATATATATCTATGGAATGGACTAATAGTAATGGACATAACAAATAGGCAAGCAAAACAACTAAAGTATTGGATAAACCCAATAGTTGGATGGGGTAAATTGATCTGGAGTAACACCTTCAAGCCAAATGCTAGCTTCTTGAGCTAGTTAGCCATGAAAGACATACTAAGCACTATGACTAGATTAAAATTTCTCTCATTTTCTAAAAGATGTATCCTTTGCAACCTAGATGAAGAGGAAAGAGACCAATTATTTTTAGATATAAGTTTTCTAATAGAATATGGCGACAAGTCTCCTCTCTATGTACACTTAATTACTATTAAAGCAATCTGAATGGCATTATTTAAGAGATACTATTGAACCATACACCCAAACACGACAAGGAACCTTACATGGTAGCCATTACAATATGCATTCAAAAGACCTGGAGGGAGAGGAGTAACAAAAGATTTACGAAAAGAGAAAAGAGGCATACTTCCCTCCCAGAAATCATCTATAATAGTATTAGAGAACAACTAGCCATAAACAAGATGGAGAAAAAATGTAGTGTGAGATTGGCTATTTCTTGGAGACTCCAACGAGAACCCAAGAATACCCAGTACTTAGAGCAGTAAATCTCTAGAATCTAATCTAGATAGATACCACACACATAACATTTCTGCAAGAATCTAAAGTTGGATTCTTACCTTATGGGGTCCCTCCTCCATAAGGTCTTTATGCCTGATTCTTCGCAGGTGTTGAAGACATGCAGTCGGGAGGAGCAAGATAGTAGCTATAGCTTAAATACACAGGATGACCCTTCGAGTATTCCTAATCAAAAAAATGAATGAAGATGAAAAGAGAAGATGAAGTAACCAAGGTCAAATTAGAAAATTCTTACCTCCTTAATCGTTTGGAGAAACTGAAGACAAAGACTCTCGAGCCCTAATTTGAAAACTTCTGGAGAAACTTTAGATGGGAGATTTTTGGTTAACTCATTTTAGGAAGATTCGAGACTTTACTTAAGGTTGTTTCGTTACACGGGGACATTCCTTATCTTACAATGTTATTTTGGTCTTTGTTTTGTTATCCTTTTAGTATGATAAGTGTTGTACTAAACTCTTTTTCTTATTTAATTCATTTTATTTTTTTAAAAAAGAGTTACTTAGGTCACTTGCAAAAATGTGGGAAGCTAAAGTGACAATCATATAAGAAACCAAGGATCTAACATTATTACCATTGGAGGAACTATTGGATCTTTTCTTACATATGAAATAGGGCTCCAAGAGCCACAAGAAGAGATGATGCTTTTAAATTTAAAAAAAATAGCATTTAAAGCCTCAAAATAAGAATCAAATGAAGAAAAAGAGACATCAACTAGTGAAAACGAAAAGGAAGACAATGGCTCACTCACTAGAAAATTCAAAAAGTTCTTAAAGAAGAAATTCTTTAAAAGAAAAGACTTCAAGGAAGGTAAAACTGATTTAAAATATAAATCCTCTAACATCATTTACTTTAAATGTATAAAACTTGAGCATATAAAGTCATAATGTTTTTTCAAATAATGAGAAGTATAAATAAAGTCATAAAAAGGAGAAGAAGGATAAAGAAATCACTTAAAGCATTAACTTAGGATAACACAATTGAATCTAAAAGTGGGCATTCAAAAGAACAGATAGCTCATATGTACTTTACCACCATAGATAATGAAGAGGTGACATCCAATCCTAAATCTTGTTGTAATAGAGATGATAATATGACATATGATCAATTGGTAGAAAGTTTAGAAATCATGAGTGAGAAAAGGAGGAAATTTTCTTCCAAATTCAAGGAAGTTTAAAAAGAGTTGGATGCATGCATAAGTGAAAGTGAAAAGATAAAAAGTGAATTGTATACTATTAAAGTGTAAAAGATGTGATTATTGATGACAATCATGACTTATATGCATTAAGACAAGAATGAAACATTTGAAAAGGAAATTGGTGCTCCTAAGGATTCTTTGTCCAAATTAACTAAAAGAGTGAAAATTTAGAAAATATGCTACAAATGATAGGTATGGAATTGGATATATGAAAGTATTTCCAACACTAAAACTTCCTTTGTTAAAGAAAAATATTTACATAGTGAAGAGTCATTGCCTAAAATGATAAATGAGCATGGAGCATTCACATCCAAACATATACATGCATATGAGGCATTCACTAATGCTTAACCTAAGAACAGACATCATACTTTCATATATGGTTCACAATCTAGGCATAGAGTTCAATACCTACAAGGGAAAAATATGGATAATTTCTATGATAACATGCAAATCCACTCACACTCTTACAGAAGCATCCATCAACATTCATACATATAATCATAGTAAGAACTTTTTCCATTCCAAGAGACCATTCAACATATTATTGTACAAAATGAGAAAACTATGTTATCACCTAGACAACCACACTGGTCAACTAATATAGCTCTATGGTCCACCAATATAGCGAGTTTAAAGAAAATTTTTAGCTTTCTCCATTTTTGTTCAAAATTGCTCTATATATCTTATTCAAGACAAACTTTGGTTGACCATTATAATCCTGTGGACGACCATTCTTCATTATCTAAGGTTTGCCCCTTATCTTTTCTTATATTTTCATCTCATATGTTTATATCTTCAAAATGCTAAATGATTCACTCTTTTCCTTGAAAAATATCATCCCACATTTCTTTAAAATCTCGTTAAACTACATTAAATTGAAATTTTGTTATTTTTGTGCTTCAAATTTGGGATTTTTTGTATTTTTTGTTATCTTTTAATTAAAACTTTTCTTTTCAAATTGATGCCTTTATAGTTAAATTGTAAAAAGATTCAACATTATTTTCCTTATAATTATATTGGTACATCTTTAATTTTGTTCAATTTTGGTATTTTAGGCACTTTTTATTTTTTAAAATTTTGGAGAATTTGAAATTATACATTCTTTTATCAAATTGATTGTTGGATATTGCAACTATGCTTTTAATTGTTAAAATTACAACCCCTAATTTTGTCAAAACTTTTCCTTGATGCTTTAATTGAATTTTTAACTTAGGCATAATGTCAAAATTGGGATTTCCCAAATTAGACACAATTAAGGACGCCTCTATCAAAATTGACCTTTTGTAAACACCTAATTCACCTCCCTCTTGGGTGCCATTAGTCACTAACAAGTGTTGATAAGGAATGTACTACACACACAACAACTATTCACCAGAGAATTCTTAACGAGAAGAGGGAGGATACACAACACGAGCAGAAGCAGATGGGGTGAGAGGCAAATGGTGGTGAGGCAGTGGCGGAGAGGCAAGGGCCAAATTCCATACCAACATTAGAATGTAGAAGAACATAGCAGAAAAGGTGAAAACGCAACAGAAGAAGTGAAGAAAGGCCAAACTCTCACATATAACCTATTGTAAAATGATATTGTTTTACATTATATAAAAAATAGTCGCCTTACACCTAATGTAAGACACTATTATAAAACGATGTTATTTTACACTATAAAAATAGTTATGCTTCGATTAAGCTGGACTCAGGCTGTCGAGCTCGAACTTGGCTCGAAGCCCAAAATTAAAGAAAAGGTTTAGGCCATGGTTGTTAACTTTGGATTGGGTTGGGCAGGACTGGGCAAGACCAGGCCCAGACCTACATGCCAAACCTAATTTTTAAAGTATTGAATTAACTTTTCAAGTACACTTTTAATTTTATGAATAAAATAATTAACCATATTGTTATTGAAAATTTTTATTTATTACTTTTTACCATAAATATTTTAATAAATTATGTTCCTAATAATGAAGATATTGCAATATGAATTAAGTGAAATTTAAAAAAATGTAATAATAAATAAACCAAGTAAATAAACTAAATTATTTAATAATTCAAATTTGAACAAAATGAGTTCATATACAAATTTCTGACAAATAAATGCATCCTTTATAACTTTATTACTCAATAGTGTAGACATTATTTTGTTAATATATTTTTATGTTAAAAAGAAATGTTTTAGTAAATTAATTGAAGAGGGTAAAATTATCTTGAATTATAAGGTTATTTTATTATTACATCTCATTAAAAATTATGAACATTTTTTCATCCTAATAGAATCATTCTCATTAAACATAAGGCTCTATTATATTTTTTAATGTTGCAAAAATTAGACCGAGTTTCATGTAAATAATTGTCTTGATCTTATATTATACAAAAGCTTTTAGTTTTCGACTTTAGCTACGAGTGAATTGACAACTCAAATGGATTGGAAACAATTGGGTCCAAAAGCTTGAAGTTTCTTCTCCTATCACAAAATTAAGTTTTACTAAACATAGGTATGACAATAAGTCTGGCCCAACCTATAGCTTAATCGAGCCCATGGCACCCAGCCCGAGCCCTAGCTTTAGCCCCTACTCGATAGGGCTTTGGCTGTTTGAAGCCCAATCTTAGTTTTTCTTTTTTATAAATTGAGAATAGAAAATGACATCATTTTACTTAAAACAATGTTGTTTTCTATAATTTTTAGGTTTCTAATTGAATCGAGCTTAGGTCAAATAGCTCAAGCTTAAATCTGACCTAAAGCCTAAAAATTTTAAAAAAGCTCGAGCCAAACCTGAAGTTGAGTAACTAGGTTAGGCCCATTGACTTTGAGCCGACCCTGGCCTAAACAGTCAAGTTTAACCAAACGAGAATTATAGTAAAACTAGCATGGAAATCTATTAACAAAATCCCCACATGTATTTTCTAACTCTTTATTTAAAGATTAAAGATAATCTTAAGATCAGTTTGATGATTAAGACATTCATGATTGCGTTGGCACTTACAGAAATATTTTTGCAAAATCTTAACATTAAAACTATCTTTCATTATTTAAAGATTTAATATTTTATATCGGTTCTTATTTATTAAATATCTCATATTTAATCTTAAAGTTTCTTAAATTTTACAATCAAGTTCAACTTGATTAAAAAATGTCTCTCTTTCACTTGTTATTTGTGTGTGACCCATTAGGTTCTTAAATATATTGACAATGTATGTAAATTATAACCCTAGATCATATTTATGATTAGATAAATGAAACTCCTCTAATTCTCTAATTAAATAATTTATATGCATAGATCCAAATTGACGTATAGTAATGCATCATGACCATCCAAATATTTACGAATGTCAAAGTAGTTTTGATTAACCTTTTAATGCATGATTTTTTTCGTATAAGACAATCCTTCCATAATACAATGTTTCAACTAGACATAAAGCATGAAATTAATGTGCACCCTATTTGAATCCAATTATGTTAGTTCTCCACCATTAGTAATTAAGTCTACTAATGATATTTGAAAAATATTCTCAAAGTGTCATTCCACCTTGGCTTCTTAAATCAATACTAATTAAGAATAATGGAACATTTTCTTTAATCACTTTAGGGTCATGAATCTTGTATTAATCACTTAAATTATATCCATATAGTTCATGATATATTCAATAATTATTGATTAAGCTACCTTTGGTTAGAATATGTTATAAGTATTATCAAAACATGGTAATCCCTATATGAAATACTTTGGAAATCTTAAGCGAAAGGATCACTTATACTATTATCAAATATCTAATGTTAAAAGATCACTTATACAATTATCATAATAAGAATTTTCATATATATACAAGTATTGTTTAAAATAGATTTCTCATATAGGGTCAATATAGTGAACTTTTTTTTAATAAGTACCCATACATTTGTTTAAGTATTTTTAAACTTTAGTCTATAAGAACAACTACTTCTTTTATAAGGAAGAAATATAACATGTGTTAACATTTTTACACTTTATTAATGTTCATTCTCAATAGAACAATGACTACAAATAATTCAAGGATAATATATAAATATAATATAAATCTCATCATTATTTTATTTTTAATGTACACTTATCTCATAAACCTTATTGTATATATCTAAATATGTATAAGAAAAAGAAATCTCTAAATAATATTGTCACCAAAACTATATTATATTGATTTACTATATGGCATAAATCCTTAGTTGAAGCACCTATTACAAAACTAGAACTAGAATCCATTACTAAAGGTTTAAAGGAGGAAGAGAACATTGAAACAAAATTTCTAAAAGAGGAAGATTGATATAAAAGGTCTAGTGGAGAAGGATGAATAAATAAGGTTATTATTGGTTGATGGTAATTTCAATATATGTTTGTTAGGTAGGATTTTGTATACCGAGTTCAAAGAATTTTTTTATAGCAATTTTGTGTTTTAATAAGAACATTGGTTCTACAGATATCTCATTTCACCAATCTAGTATGAAATTGTCTTGCACAAGTGACGCAAAATTTCATGATAAGAGTTGGCTTGTTTTAATTATGAGATTGTTATAGAGACTTACTTAAAGGAGTCTGAAGCTAGGCATATCTTCGATTTAAATCATCTGTTCTCGTTACTCTGTGCCTACCTTATTTTATGAATATCCACCTAATACAACTTGTCAATAAATAGGCATTCTTTTTTGTGTGTAAATAATGTCTTTTATCTAGAGAGCTCATTTATGGTGAAAATTTTATCTAGATTTTAAAATAATACTACAAAATATGTTAATTTAATTTTAAAATATCTTCTTATAAAATACATTATTTGTAGATAGCCCCTTAGAGGGTGGTTGAGTTGGTGGTGGGGTGGAGTGGAGAGGCATGGGGCTAAAAGGTCTTGTGTTCGATTCCCCTTATTTACACTCTCTCGATCGAGCCTATCGTATAAGACTTGCCTAGTGCAGAGTATATGGTTGACATAATTTGCAGATTGTTGTGTCAATTCGAAGGTTTACTTAGTGCACATCCAAAGGGTAGCAGTTACGAGTTTCTCCATTTAAAAAAAATTGTAGATAAATACTATCTTTTTTTATTGAGTTTTATGCAGTGATCAACCTCACTACACGCATGACTTTTTTTACAATTTTTTTTTTGTTTATCAAGTTTATTGTCAAAATGTTATGTTTATTACATTTATAGATAAATATTAATTGATTATATTAACGAAAGATCTAATTAATCGGTATTTCTCTTTATAAGTAATGTTACTATTATACTTTAAAGCGTTATCGTATGATTAACAAATTTAATTAGTTAATTAGAATAATTTAATATAATATTTATTTTTATATTAGACTCTTATTATGTAGAAATAATATTAATATTAATATTTAATTGTATTAAATATTAATATTAATATTTTAATAATTATGATATGTTATTAAACAAATTAACTTAAAATTAAAATTTTAATAGTTAATAGTATAATAAGAACAAAACAAAAAAAATAAGATGATGCTATGAATTAAATTAATATTAATATTAATATTTAATAGTATAACAATAAAATTTAAAATAAGATGAAGAAAACAAAAATAAATTTTAATTTCAATTTTGATAAAAGATAAGAAAAATAAAAATTACAATAAAATAGAAGTTGAACTAAAGAATATTTACAATATATTAATTTAATTTATTCAAGATATTTAAAAATGATTGCAAATAATAATAATAATAACAACGGGGTTACTCATAATTGACGTTCGATAGTTGCAATCATGTATATTTAACGCAAATGTTGTCTAGATATTCGCCGAAGAGAAACTTTAGCAGATTCTGATTCTCGTCATAAATGTTAAACGACCCAGGACAACTAATTATATTCTGAAAAGAATCAAAAGCTACGGAACACATTTTTTACCAACGAAAGACCATCCAACGCCTGTTCTACTGGGGAGCAGATCCTCTGTCTCTTTTTATCTAATACCTTCTGTCTCTTTTTGATCCCAACCATTTAATACATTATATTAAATGATTGGAATTAAAAAGAGACAAAGTAGGTACAGAATAAGGGTACAGAGGATCTCCTCCCTTATCTACTGATGTTATTGAACAGTGGCGCGATTTCCCACCAACTCCAACCAACTTTACCTTACTTTGTCGTAATTGGATATTTAGGAAATTCAAAAACATGAACTAGTAACGGTTGTTATCGGAACCCTAACACGCATGCTAATGATCCGACAAGGAAGAAACATCAGACAATTCAAAAATGTATCGCATCATCCGTTTCAGTTCGAATCACATAAAACTTCGCTCAACAATATCTCCTATGCTTTGGGCTTTTCTGGGTATATACAAAGGATCACTTTTTTTGTTGATCCGATTGTTCTTTAGATCTATTCGGTTCGATTATGTACTAAATCTCTAATATTTGCGTCGTTCCAGAATAGGAAGCACAAATCTAATATTCCCTAACCTAAATTGTAGGGAATTTTATAGCTTTAATGCCGAGTCACGTAGCGGAGAGGTTCCCAACAACACGCTCGTCTCCCAGTGCTCCGTTGGTAGTAACAGACAGTAACGGGGTCTCCGTAAACGTCAACGGGATATCGAGCAACCCAGGGTTTACATCGGTGCCCCTTAACGGCGTCAAAAGCAGATTTAGTTTCAGAGGAATATACGCTCGACGGTGGAGACACCGTTTTGAGAAACTTAGGAGGAGAGAGAACGGCTCTAATCTTCGAATCAGGAGACGAACGATCGTATTCTTGCATGAGAATCGACAATTCCTCATCAGATTTTATTGAAATCAACGTCTCCAAGTCTCCGTTCGGTAACTGACACCTTAATTCAACGGAATATCCACAGAACTCTCCAAACTTCACCATCAGCTCTGTATAAATAGAAACGACGCATCGTCAATCAAAATCCTGACCGCAATATATACCTGAAAGGGAAGCAATTAAAACAATTGAATGCGAACCCGCAAAGGTAATAGAACGATCGACGGCAAAAACTCTGGTGAGTCCGCCGAGGTAACGTAGCATGCCATCGCCTGGACGAGGAAGAATCCGACCACCATAACTACAAAGAAATTTGACAGTCCCATTGGTGGAAGCTTTGTTCCACCCCCGATCGACCACCATGAGAACGAGCAAGAGTTAGTTAAAGGAAGCTTCTAGACGATATCTAAACGACAAGAATAAGAGAAATCAACGACTTGCTTCTGTGTCTCAAACCAAAAGAGAAGCGAAAAGCGAGGGGTATATATAGGAGTGTTTTGGAAAGATAACTGCATAAGCGGAATCCACACGCAAAGCGTAGGTTTAAGTTTAATACTAATTGGAAATTAAGGCAAAATCAAAATTCCAGTTCTGGTGGGAAAACGACTAAATGAGGGCGGGCCGAGTGACGTGGCGCCATGTAGCGACCGTGGTTTATAGTTTTTTGGTTTGGGTCCTTAAACAAAGGCTTAATTAGATATTCTTTTGCTATTTATTTATGTTACTTCTCTAGAATTCATAAGTAGTTTATTGTTAGGGGTGTTCAAGAAAATCTGCAAACCTGTGAACTGGACCTAAACTGCATGAATCGAACCTGTAAATAAGATTAACCGAATTTGAGTCCAGGTTCGGTTCAAACCGAACATGAAAAATTAGGTTCAGGTTTCTAACTTGCGGTTCTAGGTTAACCGAACCGAACATGATTTATAGGTTTAGATTTAAACTTGAACCTAAAACATCCAAAAAAAACATATCATATATTTAGATCTAATTTAAGAGGATAATAATAATAATAATAATTTATTACATTAATTCTTGAATAAAAAAAGAAGAAAAGGAAAAAACTACTTTAATTCTATGTTATTAAACGTTAATCTTGAATATTGCTATTATAAGTAACAACCAATACATAACACTAAATACTTTTGCTTTAAATAGTAATTAATATGTGTCAAAATTATTGAACGAAGTATTAAACTATTAGTAGAAAAATTCATTGACTAAAATAATATAATCATTTAGA
>JANIJH010000006.1:67735545-67759660 GCA_024520975.1 Erythroxylum areolatum | reverse complement strand
TATTTATGTTGTAATGTATAGACGTTATGACTAAAGTGTTTTGAAATTGTAATGGGCCCGAGTGGAAAGTGAATTTTCGATGAGTTGTATATTGATTGTTTTGTTATGAATGAAAATGTTTATGAAATAAAGTAGGCCCTATATGATGATTAACTTCTGCATATTTTGATGTTTCAAAAAATTTTATACCGAGTTTTGACTGATTGAATGTTCTCGCAAGTCACCCTCACAGGGCACGAACTCTAATATCACCCACAGATATCAGGTACGTGTCTGACAGGAGTGGGGTGCTACACAACTTCTTTAGCACTTGTTTTATCTAGTGAAGCTTCCTTCGACACTTAAAACCCTTCACTCTTTGAACAGGGAATTTCATTCCTTTGAGGATAACTGTATTAAAACCTTTTAGACTTGCTAGTCTAAGAACCTTAACTTCATATCTTTTTTATACTTTCTGGGAACTTTATCATCGATTGATTATTTACCAAAGTTCTATCTAGTTTCTTTATTATTAACCATACAGAGCGTTGTTTATTGCTCTATGTGAAATACCTTCCTTTATGCCTCAAATATGTAACTCCTAATAGCTTAATACATTCCCTTAGGTCATCATAATAGTTTCTATCAGTCACATTTCCTTCAACTTTTGATATATAAGCAATGTAGTTGAAGTCATTTGTAACTCATATTGCTCAATACATTCCTTTAGGTCATCATAATAGTTTCTATCAAACACTTCCTTCAACTTCTAATTTGTAGACAGTGGGCTAACGCCTCCCAGTATAATACATGGTTCATTTATCGTCTTCAATCCTGCTTCATATCACTTTCCTCTGGAAGTTGAAATTTGAACTATAGACATATGTGATCATTACTTTATTTTTTTCCTAAATAAACTCCATAACTAGGTGAATCACCTGATCAATTAATGCTAACTTAGTTACTCTCACCCTACAAGCATTAAAAGTTATGATTATTCTCCCATAGTGATACTTCTGGTAGTTTGATGTTAGATACCACTAGCTTCCTAAGTTTAAGCTTGATCATATTCTCCTTGCTCAAATTTATCTCCAAAAAACCCATTATTAATGGTTTCACTTTGGTTACAATGTCGTCTAATAAAACCTAATTTTGTGGCCAATTAATGTCCCTTAAATTGCAAGCTACTATTGATATAGGGTGGGGCTTTTAGTCAAAGGTCTCTTGGATCTTGTTTTCCCAATTGACTTCCTTCTATTGTCACATATGGATCCTTCCTCATTTGAGGCTTGACTTGCCCTATCACTGTAATCACTACAAGTTCAACCTGTGTAGTATTGTCCCTTATACTAGACTATTGTCTTGTCCTCCCTTCTATTCATTATTTTTACTACTTCAATTCCTAGCTGCTCTCATGTTATATCTATTGTTGTTGTGCCCTTAGTTCTTTTTCATTTAGATCTTCCCTCATCTCTTCCTTCCTATTTGTTCATTCTCGTTTGAGTAGGCTATCCAATAGGCTTATAGGCTACTCCTTGACTCAAACTATTACGACCACCTACTCTCTCACTAGACAAAAACCAACAAACTTAAATAAACAGATTTAGTATTAGATCCCTAATTATTAATAAATTATATTAACATTATTTATTAAATATTCATTTATAAATAGAACAATGAGATATAAATATGATAAATTAATAAAATAATAAATTTCATAATTTATTTATTAATATAAAACATCAGTCAAATTAATTACTTATAAAATATAAATTAAATAAAAATTAAATATACTAAATAATGAATAAAACTTTAATAAAAAGAATTAATTTATTATTATACTAAACTAAAAATATATTCTAATTTTATATGAAAATACTTCTAAAAATTATTATGTAAATTAGAAATAGCGATCCAATTTAACAAAATAACCAAACTTAAACTTTTACAAAAATATAAGAGAATTTTATAAATATTTTTAGAACACAAAAGGATTTAGTATAATTAATTAAATTACACAAAAGATTAGTCTCTTTTTCTGAAAATATTTTCATCTAGTTTGATTTTAATTATTTGAGCTCTCAAATTTTAAAAATGATAGTATAATAAAGCGTAAAAGATATATATAGTATAATAAAGCGTAAAAGATATATACCTCTTTTATAATTGTTTGTAATTTAAAAAAATTCCCTAATTTTTAAGATTAAGAAAAAAAAACTCTTTCTAATTTTGAGTTTTTTTAAAATGACTTCTCCTTTTAAACATTAGTTAAAAAATAAATACAAAATGCACGCAATATAAACATTATATATGAATGAATTAATTGTAACTAATATGGTAATTTAGCTTTAAAGTCAATCTGAACTAATTAAATTTGATATAAATTAATAATTTAAAATAGTTATAATAGATTAATAATTTAAGTTAGATTTAATTATTTCAATTCTAATTTAAGAATTGAGTTAAATTATTGTGTGAGCAGTATTTGATTAATACCATGATACATGTTCTTTGCTGTTATTTTTTAACCAAATTCTAGTAATGAATTTTTCTAAAAAAATTGAAAATTAAAAGTAACTTTTTCAAAAATTTAAAAAATGAAGATTTTAGAAAAATTTTCTTTAACTTACACGTGAGATGTATGTCTTTTTACAGAATAAACAAATTAAGACGAAAATATGAAACCCGATCCGACCCGATTGTATCTGAAGGCCAAGATTCACGACATAGAACTTTATTCCCTCAGCTGCTACTTCAATCGTCTGAAATCTAAATTCGTACATACTTTCAACTAGTTGTTTCTTTTATCACTCCAAAATTTACCAAGTGAGTGTTTTGATTTTCTCTTTTTCATCGCGATTCAATTTCGGAATCTGCCCTTTTGTAAGAAGAGAAGTGTAGGAACTAGGGTTCAGTTTGTTTGTTTTCTAAAAGGACGATGTACGCTGATCGAGTGGAGGCTGCGGCCAGGAAGTCGATAAAGGAGCGTCTAAATGTTAACTCCATTGACCATTCTATTCGTAGCCGGCTAGTAACTGGAAAGAGGTTTGCTTTCTTTCTTCTTCTTCTTTTTTTTTCCTTTCTCCCCAAATCACCTTCCATAGGGTTAGGCAAAATTATTCATGTTGGAATATGATCCTTAGTCAGATTCGTTGTGTAGTTCAGTTAGTTTTTTTAGTGCATTTCGTTTAAGGAAAATTGGTTTCTACTGTTAATGATAAGGTAGGAATTTGGGAAACATGGAACACTATTGGGGCATGAAGGACATTTTTTTTTTTAATTTTCTACATTTCTTTATCTTCCTGCTTATTATGTTAAAGAGGTATTACTAGCATTTTAAGCTTGAAATCTCTATTTGGAAGCTTACACTTGCTTGTGCAAGTAGTTGAGTATCTGCCTTAATTTGCTTGTTTTCTACTGCTATTATAACTTTTCTTTTCTCTATCCTGTAATCTAATAAGGAGGATCAATTTCTTGCCCAGTATTGCAACTTCCTCTTGGGCCCTTTCTGTGTTATTTTCAGGGCTTATATAGTATGTTGAGGAACATTGTTATTAAGCTTATCGTGTACCTTTTGCAGGCAGAGGCAAGATGATAAATGGGAGCATGATCTTTTTGACAATGATGGGCCTCGTCTTTCAAGTACGGATTAATTCTGACCAGTCTCAGAAAACTACAATTGCTACTATTGCTGCACAAAAATAGGCTATATTTGGTTTTGATTTTTGTTAATTTCTTGTGAAGACCGCAAAGTTGGCCCGCAAGATCTTAGACAAAAACTCCAAAGGAAAAGTCTCCAACAGTCATCTCCAGGTGTAAACTGGCCAGTTTCTGGTGTGCGTGATTTGCGTGAAAAGTTGTCTGGAATAATGAATTCCCAAGCAGTTAATGCTGATCCATCCAAAGGAAAGCCGGAGGCTGCTAAAGCAACCAAGAAAAATGTTGCTGCTGAAATTCCTCGGCCAGAGATTAAAAAATCTGTTGGCATGACTTCAACCAAAAAGTCACAGCAGAAGGTAATTATCCATGTGTGAATGTTGAATAGTCATACATGGCTGCGCTAGTTGTTTTGACATATAGACCTTATGCTCCTTCCTTTGTTGTCATTCCTAGTTCTTGATGACTGCATTGATGTTAGAACACTTTGCAATAGCCAGTCTCATTTGAAGTATTTCGAGAGATGGAATATTAAGAAAATGAACTTTGGCTATGCCTGTAATAATGGATGCAAGTAAGATTCCTTTGTTTCCAGAGAAGAAACGTACATTTTTTTTAAAGTTATTGGTTTAAGCTTAATTTGTCTATTATATAGCAGTAGGTAAAGAGAAGTTTTAATGGACATTAGGTGGGGATAATATATCCTTTATAAGGTCGATCAGCACTGAGAAAATGTCCTAAAACAGCCTGTTGACTGTAATGTTACCACATGTTTAGTTGTTTATTCATTTGCAGGTGGAAGATGGTACCTTTTTTCTGTTGGGAGAGTACTAAAAAGTTCTGTATTTTTATGATCTTTGTGCCTTTAATTTCAATCCAAATATGTTACTAATACATGCATATATGGCATATTAATGCAACTTGCTAAGCAATGCCTTTTTCTTGCAGGCAGACACCTCAGTGGATAGTTTTTTGCAGTCATTGGGTCTAGAAAAATATCTCATTACTTTTCGGGCAGAAGAAGTAAGTACTATGCGTTATCAACCGCTCTAATTAATTTAGGAAGTTGTTGCCTTTCTTACATACTTCACTCTTTGCAGGTTGATATGACAGCACTTATCCACATGAGTGATGAGGACCTCAAGGCTATAGGAATACCAATGGTAAACTCTTTATGGCCTCTTCATCATTGCGTGAATATCTTTCCTCAATTTTTATAGGGATAATTTATACTCTTTTTTATGTATTGGAATTTTATGTTTTCACCTTTATGTATGATATGTGAGTATTAACTACGAGTTTACGTTGATGTTGAACTGCTTCAATAATCCTTGCTCTTATGTCAATTAGAAAATTGTTTTAACACCCTTCTCTGTTATGCTAACTTCTCTTTAGCTTGTCATAGGTTTTAGACTTTGCAATGGTAAAAAACTTTTATGTCAGTTCATTCAACAAATTATGTAAGTGTTTGATTTCCTGTAAACTGTTGATAATCTCCAAGGCATTAAACTCGTTGGTTTCTGCTCAATCTGATTTTGGGTCTGCATGTCTGTTTGAGAACATGCAATGCAACTGTGTGTAAACTCGTAATCAAAGTTTTTTTTTTCACCCTTTTCCTGTCAGAATGATTCTGAAGTGTTGAAATCTCCACGTTTGGTACTGCCAGAGCTATGAAATAGACTAATTATGTGATATGCTCAAAATTATCGCTCATTCATCCTCATTATATGCAACTTGGGAGCTATTATTTAATGGTCCTTGTTTTATTTGACGAATAACTGTCCTGTTTAATTCTTACTCCTGTGATCTTCAATGATCACTGGTTTTACCTCTTTAGTATTGTTCGCTACCTTCTGCTCTTTTGTTGTATTCGATGTACAGATCAACCTTTTACTGGTGTATATTTTTCTACCATGTGTTGGTTGTATCCATTAATTTCTATTATAAAGCTTTTATGTGAATCTTTTGTGGATATTCTTCTTGCGCAATGGTAATTCAGTTTGTTCTTGTGTCTTGGCATTTTTAGAACAAGCCAATTGGTATCTAACTTAATGCCAATCTTCGTATGATCATGCTTGTTTTGGGGGCTTTCCTAGCTTCTTTACCTAATTGGCTCTCTGGTTAACTTTGTGGTTTTAGGGCCCAAGAAAGAAGATACTGTTAGCATTGGAATCTAAAGGCTGAGATTTGGGAGTGTACTGGTTCAAGATTGGTTTTGTTTTCACGCAGGGTATGTTTTGGTTGATGTGGGCCTGTATTTAATATTCCCCGACAGCTTTCCCTTCTCCCTTTTCGTCTGAAAGTGGTCCCAAACTGGCACGTAATCTGTATTAACTTTGCTGGAGGAAGAAAAGGAGTGGGGAACGTTTGTTCTGCTAGTAGCTGCAGACTATGAATTACATTGTTGCTTTTGGCTAGAATGACTGAGGTAGGTAGATAGTTTATACATGCTAATCGAAAGATGCGTTATTCCTTTGATAAGGAGGATTTCAATTCAAGTCTCCCATATTGATATGTGAGCGGTGAATCGATCAATCGAAAGATGCGCCCATTTTCCTTTGATGAAAAAGTTCCGAGGATAGAACTATAAATCTTGGAGTTTGACATTGTGTATTTTAAAACCATGGAATTTTATAATTAACATAATAAATGAAATAAGATTTTAGTTATGTAATGTTATAAATATAAAATAATATTGTAATTAAACGTGGTAATTATTAAATGTTTTCTTTTTGGAGTTGGAATTGTACCGATAATTACACACACTTTAGCTGATACGAATGTGATAGATTTATTTGGGTCAGACTAGGAGAGTGAAATTAGGGTGAGAGTGAGATGATTAAGGGTCAACAGAAGATTTGACAGCATTATCAGACTCTTTCTATGACTCTTCCCTCTTAGATTCTCCTTATTCTTTGTTACTCTTATTGAGCTTTATTAAAATGACAGACTTTTAAGTTTAATGATGTTCTTAAAACTCGTACATTTGATAAGGCCTTTGCCGTCATTGGGATGCAGGGTGGGCTTATGGAGCATTGGTTTTCCGTATGAATTTTTGTACTAAAAGATGAAATAAGAACAAAGCTTGGTCACTGTCTCATTGTTTTCATGGCCAAAAGCGTAAAGTTCCATCGGTTAAATATTCTTGTATCAGTTGTAGAAGACTGCTGAAAAATAATAATTGAAGTGATGCCGAATCCTTACTATGAGGAACAAAGACAAATGATCGTGACAAAAATTTTCTTCACAAGGTAAAAAAGTCATTACTCATCCTTTGAACATGTATCAACTAATGGTAATCAACCGTCAAGCTGTTTCAGGAAAAATCACTATCAGACAAACAAATTGATCCAAAACTGTATTGGACAGCATTGGTCACAATTTGCTCGATTGCTGAATCCAGCTTGAGCCTGAAGATTCTGGTTGTCTTCTAATAAATGGTCATATTCAAGTAATAGGTCTACTAACTATTTTTGAGGGGAAGCTACATGGGCTTCAGCAGCATGGATTTGCTTGTCTTTCAACTTCTTCATATTTTCCCCTAGTTCTGAAACTGGTTCTTGCGGCAACTTTATTTCCTTTGACGCTTTCTCTTCCCTCACCTTAAGTTGCATTTTCCTTTAAAGTTCCTCTTTCGAAGATCCCACGTTTCTTCTCAGTGTAATAAGTTTAGTCAGATGGTGGTGCATACGATCAATTGCGAACCCAAGAAACAGGTGAAACCTGTGGCTGTAATACCGAGAGCTCTTAATACCATATGAAAAGAGGGAGGATATAGACAATAATTAGTCACTGACAATGGGTTCCTGATAAATTAGTGGGAGCAATAGTTGAGGATTTGAATTGAGAAAATTAGTGGGAGCAATAGTTGACGATTTGAATTGAGAGAAATCATCAATCAGCTCTAGATTGAATCTATTTCTTTCAACAGGGAAACTGCATATCTCCATTATGATACGATATTTGTATCTAACAGCTGGATAGCAATATAGGGACATCTTATTTCGAAACATAAACCAACGAGCAAGTAATAAAGAAGGGACCATGAGGAGCAAACCTACTACGACTGATGCCTCAAGCAACTGGGTTCTCCACAGAACCTGATCCGCGTGAAACATTGTTCCAAGCTTGGCACCCTTGTTTTGGATCTTAACAATGCTCATCAAGTCTGATAGTAGAATCAGAGACACAGTACCTGCAATAGTCTTTATTGTAGCTGGACCCTTTCTCATCTTCACCTGATCCAAGGTCTTTATTACCAGCTCTTCATTAGTAAACAAGAACGTCACTGCCCCTTCAGCAGAGAGAACTAAAAGCTATAGCTGAATCATCTCTGCTTATATTAATAACACAATTCCTGCCAACAAACTTTGCGTTTTCAAGGAAATAAGAAGTTGGTCAACTTGAATCCTGAGCATCCACCTTCAAACAGAACAACGAGAAGCAAATGCCAAGAATTCTTTTCGGTTCACTAATGCTCCTCAACTCTATAAAAAACAAACAATAAAAATCATGACAACAGCAACTGAGAACCACGGCTTAATTTTAGATGTGTTCGATTCGCTCAAAACACAAATACCTAGTTTTCCTAAGAAACCCAGTTGTGCTTTTTTAAGTGGTTATTTTATTTCTTTTTCCCAAAGACAAAAAGGAAGAAAGGAGCAAATGGTTATGAGCTCAAAAGTGCAATGACCCAGTCGGAGTGGAGGAAAAAGAAACATCAAACCTAGGATAGGAGAAAAGGGGGGATCTGGAGGGTGTTTGGTAAAATGATTATTGAAAATGGATGGAGCGGGGAAAGTGTAGTGTGAGAATGAGAGTAAAAACACAACGTTAGGCACGCTAGATTATTGTAGGCAACAAGATGTTTGGTTGTCTCAAGACATAGATGAGCCTGAAGCCTCAACTCCAAGAGGTGGTTGCTCCCAAGTTTCGCGCTGACCAAAGCACTTATCTTTTTTTTTAGTTGTTGGTAATTTAGCGGCATTATGGAACAGCGATCCTTCTTAAATCTTTGCTAAGTATTTCATCAAAGTATCCGTCAATCAGTATTTCTAGAGCTAGAATGGAAAAGCAACCAAGAATGAAATAATGGTCTCATTAGGAAGCTGGGAACTTTATAAACTAACACATCAAAGAAAACTAATGCAGTTTGGCGTGAATTATGTAGCAAGCATTACGACCCAAAATATTTATTGAATCACGTTTTTGTTCTTTTAATTTCAACTCCTTCCTACCTTTGTCTCTTGGTCTTGGACATTAACATCTCATTGCTTCATAATTGTAATTCTTCTAGAACATGGAGTTAAACCAAGAAAAGGCAATCAAATGTAAATGAAGCGATAATGGGCTGTGTTGACAAATTCCAAGGTGGCGAAAGTTAGTTGGTCTCCAGTGCTGATTCAATCTCGGTGGGAAAAATATAACGTGATTTAAAATAATCTAATCCAGCTTGGAGCAAGCAAAAGCTGTTGGTTTTAAGAATCCGTACAAGTTGGATTAAACAAATAAAAATCAAAAGTCAAAACCCCCCAAGCCGAGGGTAAAGACTAAAGAGCGAAGAAAGGTCAGCACAAACGGAAATGTTTCAACACAAGCGGACACTCCTGACGGTTAAAGTGGGCAGCCGCCATTAACAGTCACGCCGTTAGTGAATACGTCCCAGTGACATTTGCTATTTCAAGAACTCAACTTTCTTGTTCCACGCAGCTTGGACCAATCCTATTGGACCAAAGCAACGTTTGCTTAAGTGGAAGAAGTACAAATGGCTCTTTCAAAGCGTTGAATTGGTGACAGAGAGAGACAAATGAAGGCGAGACGATAGCTGGGATAGATTTTTTTTTTTTTAATTTTTACCGAGAGATAGAGAGAGCAAGGTTAAGGCATTATCGGTTGTTTCAGTCAATGATTGATAAACCGATCTCTCGCTCTAGACACGCTTTTCTTTGTCTAAATTCTCTACGATACTCTCCATTGTTATCTCTCTCTCTCTCTCTCTCTCTCTCTCTCTCTGGGGTTGTAGACAAAGGTCTGTTCTTTGCTGTTGGTCAAGGTTAAATTTTGTCGAAGAACTGTTCTCTGATATTTTTGTGGAGATAGATATGGCAGTAAGTTTTGCCTTTATTGTTGTTTTCTTTTTCTTGTCTTCTTCATTTTTCTCTACATTTGACAAAACCTTAAACTTTGCTCTCTTTTGTTGTTGAAGAAGTTGCAGAGATGCTATAATATGTATTTATAGGTTTCTGTTACTTGGAAGACTGAAGACATCTCATATAGCCTCTGTGATCATGTTAGTTTCTCTTGTCGTGTTTGGCAGTGCTCGGTACTCTTATATGTGATCATGTCAAGTATATCGCTGTTGGCTTGGATGGATTTGTGTCCTGTTTGTGGTTATGAATATTTTAGGGTTAGAGTTGATTTTGAATTTCAAGCCTCTGCATTTGTAAATGAAGAAGCAAATCGTATTTCTCTTGATGTCCATGAAGAAAGAAAGATGGTTTTGTTTTATATTTATTGGTTGATGGGTTTTCTGAGAAATAAATAAAATAAACAGCAGGGAAAGGAATCTTCCATTCCAGAACTAACCCAACGGTGGTAATAATTAGAGTTATCTTAGGTGTCTACGTCTGGTTTAGAGAATGGTGAAAGATGAACCAATTACCAAAATTTCGGAGGTGTAGCCAAGTCTTTTTAGTTTTGTTTATAACAAAAATATTATGTTCGATGTTTGATAAATGGTGTTGCGTAACAGGTTCTGAGTGTTGTTTTATGATCTTAATCCTACTATATTACTCTGTCTTCTGCATCCATTCTGTTATTTGCATATGGCGTTTGTTGTCTTCTTGATGAAATCTGTGCAGTCCACAGCATGAGACTTGTGGTCGAAATCAATGAAAATGTGTGGCTTGCATAATTTTGAAGTCATGTTGAAACATAATGGAATATGATATGGCTCTACTTTGACAATTTATTAGCCAGGTTTGTGAATGTGACTGTGGAAACTAAACTTCTGAGGTTCATATGTTCCATGTTTGTGAAAAACCTGTAGTTGCTTCGCATTCTAGGTTAGTATATCACATTTAAATCTTTGTAACTAATCTTGACAATACTAGTTCCCCCTTTTGCACATTGAGAGTCAAATTTGTTCTGGGCTTTCGATTTTTCTATTACTGTCATATCCATCATGAATCTTATAATAATTTTTTGTCTATCCTTTTAATGTTGATTATTGCATGTTCTTATTAATAAAATTATGAATTTTGAATGATCAGACTTGGTATACCTTTTTCTTTTAGTGAATGGGTACCTGGATTCTCCAGAGCAAATGAGTTTTATGTTCCTAACTAGCTGAGGAACACACGTGGCTCATGATTGTAAAATATGCCAAGAACATATAAAAAAGTTGGGTTTTCTTTTTACAAAATTATTATTTTTCTTGCTTATTCTTTTTCAGTCATTGTTACCTTTGTTGGCTGAGGAATTAAGGTGAAAGTGACTTGAGCATTATCCCTTCTCATATTTGTGGCCCTTATTTTTAAAGTAGCAAAATCTCATGGACGAAAGCACTTTTAACCTTCAACATTGATTCCCGTAGGAAAAACGCTTAACTAATTGCCTGTAAACATCTACATTATGCATCTTAAATGGATTTCTAATAATGTTTGTTGAGTTGGTAATTAGGAGAAGAGAGCGTTACTTGGTTAGTCATGTTTTTTAATATGATCCTCAAGTTTGTTAAAATGTCAAAGCAGAGACTACTTAACACATTAATTTATATCTAAAAGAACAAAGAGAATATTTAAAGCTGTAACCAATATAGAAGCATCAAACTTCTCAAGTCACACTATTAAATTATGTGAAAGGGTGATTGAGAAGAAAGTGAAAAACGATGCATCTATTGTAGAGAATCAATTTGGTTTTATACTAAAAAGATTTACTAAAGAAGTCATACATCTCCTTAGATAAAAATGAAATATTAGAGGGACAGATAGAGGAACTTTCCTATGGTTTTATTGACTTAGAGAAGACTTGTAACATGATTCCGAAGGATGTCAAGTGAAGGTGTTTATAAGTTAAGAGAGTAGCCTATATTTGAGCTATTAGGGATATATATGAAGGTGTTAAGACTAGAATAAGGATGACAGGAGGAGATACATAGCTTTTTTTTATTGATATCAGGGTACACTAAGGATTTTTATTGGGCCATTTCCTATTTACAGTAGTTACGAATGAGCTTACCAAGAATATTCAAGGGGATATGCCTTCGTGTATATTGTGTCATCATTTAATTGATGAAACAAAAGAGAGTATTAATGTCAAGCTAGAACTTTTGAGGGGTACATTAGAGTCAAAGGATTTTAAATTGAGCAGGATTAAGACTGAGTACTTAGAGTTTAAATTTTTAGATTGCAATGTTAAGATTGATATAGCAGTTATATCACAAAAATATTGTTTTTAACTCTCTTGGATTTATCATCTAAAATAGTGGTGATATAAATGACGACATAATTTATTGTATCAAATCAAGATGACGTAAATGGAGGGTGCTTCAAGAGTTTCATGTGATAAGAAGATATCACTCAAGATAAAATATAAATTATATCATTTATCAATTAAATCGGTCATATCCTATGAGATAAAATGTTGGTTCATCAAACAAAGACATAGTTATAAATTAATAGTTGCAGAAATAAAGTTAACGTACCTAGTGTACAAAGCTTCTCGCTTTGCGGGGGTCTAGGGAAGGTCATGATATATGTAGCCTTTCCTTTGTATTTTTACAAAGAGACTGTTTCTGTGACTTGAATTTATGACTTGCGATCATAAAGGAATAACTTTACCTGTTGCTTTAAGGCTCAACCTTAGTTGCGGAAATGAAGATGTTATGTTAAATGTGCAATCTTTCAAGAAGAAATAAGGTAAAAAATGTAGTAGTAAGAGATAAGTTGGAGGTGATCGATATTGATAGTAAATTAAAGGAGATTAGACTTAAGTGTTTCAGACATGTCAAGAGGAGATATTTCGATGTCATAACGAGAAAATGCAAGAAGATTTTACCTATAGATTGTAAAGGAAAAGAAAAACCTAAGAAGAATTGGGGTGAGATGATCAGGAAAGATATGATCCTACTGGAGCTTACTGAAGAATTGACCTTCAATAGAAAACTTTAGCTTAAGGATATAGGTAGAATACCCTACATAAAGAGGTTATTTTATTTACTTAGGCATTTTTATTTCAATTCTAGTTTTTTTTAAATTAGACTAAGTACTTTCGTTTATAACATTTAGTTCTTTAATTATGTTATTTAATTATTTCATTTTTAATTACTTTTTTATTTTTATTTACTTATTTATTTATTTACATTCTTTTATTTTTATTTAAATTGTGATTTTTATATATTTTAATTTTATTTTATTTTCATATATACAGTTATTTGATTATGTATTTGGCTATTGTTTTCTTTTAACTGTATTTTTAAAACCTTTTTTTGTGGGTCATCGAAAAAACATCTTTAGTAACTAAAAGGTAAGATTGCATACTTTTAGTTTTTTCAAACCTTGCATCTTAGATTCTTAAAAAGACATTGTTGTTATTGTTCTAGTTAAACAACTGGAATACTTAGTAGCACCTAGTGCTTGCGGACCAGTTGACAGAATACTATATAGCCAAGATGACCGTATCCTTTCTGTTATGCTGAACCTTTTTTTCTCCGCTTGCACAAACCTTTGCTACATGAAGAACTGTGTCTAGTGATGATGCTTACTAAACTCTAATATGCTAGTAGTGGTCTTTTCTGTCTTTTGTACACTTGCAGTTATATATTTGCATAGCTCGGGTCTCCAGTAATTTGTTTACAGAACTTGCATAATTTCATATATGATATCCATGTAGACTAATTATCGCCTAATTTATCGGGTCTCCATTAATTTGTTTGTAGAACTTGTACAATTTCATATATGATATCCACGTAGACTATCAGCCAAATTTATCCTGTAATATTTTGGAAATATTCCTCCCTCTGTGCTCAGAAGGTTAATGATTTGCATGGTTTCCTATAGTCGTGCTGTGTCATTGAAGCCTGTCTAACAATGTGATCTCACCGGGCCAGAATTGCAAATTATGTCAATATTTAAAAAAATATTTTATATACTTTAAATGTTTGAATCATGACACGATTCCCAGTTCATTAGCCCGTGTAATTCAATGGCTGTGACTGGAAACTATGTAGGTGTTTATGGACAATCTTGTAAAGATAATGATTTTTTGTTATTGACACAGCAACGCTCACATGTTCCAAAGTTTGGGAATTGGGAAAGCGAAGAAAATGTTCCATATACAGCGTATTTTGATAAGGCTAGGAAGGGTCGAGTTGGGGGCAAGCTGATAAATCCTAATGATCCAGAAGGTAAACCTGACTTAGTTTCTGCTTACTCAGCCCCAACCCAAGCCTCTCCTGTGGTCAGAGATGAGCCAGAAGGACAAGAACGGAATGGAGCTGGTAGACAACTGCACGATCGCCGGAGAAGCCGGGAAGACAGTGAGTTTAGCCGGTATGCTGAATCTCCAGCACGCCATGACAATATTCACCGCAGAGGTGGCAATGAGACTGCACCTCAACGATATAGTGGTCGTGGAGGAGGTCCTGGTGAAACCTATAGACGACCTGCAAGACAGAGTGCTGGGTCTGAGAACAGCATGGAGCGGTCACCGCTACATCCTCATGCCAGGACAACAGCAAAAAGCAGTGGAGCTTCACCTGTCTGGGAAGGCAAAAACTACGATAACAGCCATGGCACTCCTGGAAGATCCCGAATGAGACCAAGAGGTGATGAAAGTGTAAGTATTCTAGCTTCTTACAAAAGTTTAGTACGATGTTTTGTTTGACAGTGAATGTCGGGCTCCTGGAAGACTGTAGTGGTGTTGGATATACATACACATTTTCGTTGAGAAACGTAAATTGTTCACACACTCTTTCTCTCTCTCATTTATGCTGTTTTCTTTGTGATAGCCTGATAAGAGTGCTGCTGTTCCAAAATTTGGTGAGTGGGATGAAACTAACCCTGCTTCAGCTGATGGTTATACTTACATTTTTAACAAAGTGCGAGAGGAAAGGCAAGCAGGCATGGCACCTGGAGTGCCCACTGAGTCATCTCATGCCACCATCCGCAAGCAACCTCCTGGTGAAAGTTCCAAGGTTTGTTATAATCCTTTTGTGTCACCCTGTGCGTGTGACTGTTTTATGATATGGGCGTTCTAGATCTAATTTTTGCTTTTTCGTGGCTTTCCTTTTAGAGTTGCTGCTTTCCATGGTGCAGAAGTTGAAAGTCTCTGGAGTTTCCCAAAAATGATGAGGAATCTGGTTGCTGTAAATATCATGGAGATTTCTTCTTCGTGCAGAGTATCTTAATTGGCAGTGCCATCATTCTCTACGTCTGGTATTTGTGCGGCTCTTGTAATGCTTCGTGATTTTGTTACAATATAGTGTTACATTCCCTTCTCTCAAATTATTTGAAATTATATTTAAAGGAAAAAGAAACGCTAGAAGCAGATTCTTTCCTTTTGATGTTTTATACTTATTGAATGCAGGTCTACAAGTACTTTGTTATGCTTTAATAGAAACAAGTCAAAGTATTGCTTTTCGTTGGACTGATATGTACCTTTTATTCTTATAATCGCATAGCATGTTTAGTGCTTGGTTCATCCTATTCTAGGTTGCTTGCGTGATCACCAATATTTTGTATCTCATTATTGACTATATTTGTACATGAGATAATATATATTAATTGCTACTCCACTGGTAATATCAACTGGGGATTTCCATTGTTTCCCTGTTTTCATCCAATTGAGGAGGATCATTCATATATAAAAGGTTTGAGTAATTTATATATTTCCATTAAAACTTAATTGGTAAACATTAAAGAAAGGTATTTTATATAAAAAAAAATCTTTAATTTGTGTAATTTCTAAAACATGTAATTGATGTTACTAAATTCAAATATGCCTAATATTATATATACACTAAATCTATCGCTAATTATTTTTCCGGAATGACAAATGACACTTTCATTATTTGTCAGTCACTATTGTCCAAGATTGATAAGTGACGCATATTCATCCGATTAAAAAAAAAGGCTATTTATATGCAAAAGATTTGACTCCTGTGTATACAATTGTAATAGTATGAATATTATATCAATACTGTACATTAGCATATTTGATTTTGATACAATACTAAACTGATGCCAGACAATGCTAGGTAATATTTCGGGTAATTTTTTAAATTTATGAAATAATTCTTGAATTTTTTTAAATTGTAAAATAGTTTATTAGTATATTGTACTGTATACTTTATAATTTTACTTCAATCTTTTCTTCAAAAACCATTATAATAGAAATTTAAATAACAATAATTTATTTATTTTTATTACCATCAATTTCACATATTTCACATATAAATAATAACTATAATTAATAAAAAATTATTTAATCATCATATAAATATAAAATTAAGAGTAATATAGAGTATTTAAAATACTAAAGTGACAAAGATAGAGGCAAAGAAGAAAGTCTTAGTGGCTAAAGTTAAAGCTTACAAGAATTGGATACAAAAAAGGGAGAAAAAGACATTTTTAAGTTGGCAAAAGTCAGGGAACGAAAAACGAGAGACTTAGACCAAATGTGATGTATAAGAGATGAAGCAGGGCAAGTGTTCATGGAAGATGATGACATTAAGAGTAGATGACAAAGGTACTTCTATGACTTATTTAATGAAGATATAGAGGACAACATCTCTTTAGGTGGACTCAACACATTTGAGAGATTTCGTAACTGGTCTCAATGTAAGCGGATCATAAGGGAAGAAATTAAAAAAGCTTTGAGGGAGATGAAATGCGAAAGGATAGTAGGACTAGATGAGATACCCATAGAGTTATAGAAGAGCCTAAGTGTTGAAGGTCTTAATTGGTTAGTCAAGCTTTTTAATGTGATCTTTAAGTCCGTCAATATGTCAAATGAATGAAGACTAAGTATGTTAATTCCTTTATATAAGTATAAAGGGGACATACGAAATTGTAACAATTATAGAAGCATCAAACTAGTTAGTTACATCATGAAGTTATGGGAGAAGGTAATTGAGAAGAGAGTAAGAAATGAGGCTTCTATATCAAAAAACCAATTTGGCTTTATGCAAGGAAGGTCCACGACAGAAGTTTTACACCTCATTAGAAGATTAATGGAATATTATAGGGACAGACAGAGAAATTTGCGCATGGTTTTTATTGATATCGAGAAAGCATATGACAGGCTTCCTAAGGAAATCCTGTGGAGATATATGGAAGTTAAGAGAGTTCCTGTGACCTATATAAGGGTGATTAGAGATATGTATAAAGGGGCGTTGATTAAAGTAAGAAAGATAGGAGGAGATATTGAGAATTTTTCTATCATTATTGAGCCACACTAAGGATCCACATTAAGTCCTTTTCTATTTGCAGTAGTGACGGATGAGCTTACCAAGAATATTCAAGGAGATGTGCTTGGTGTATGTTGTTTGTAATATCCTGCCTCCTAAAATTGTTAAGAGTTTAAACTATTAGATTGAGTCATATGAGTTATTTCATTTAAGAATTTATAAGGTGTGTTTCATTCACGTGCATAATATTTGTATACACATATGAATCATAGTTTAGAAAGCATTGCAAGATATTATATACACTCAACTGACATATTCTAGGGTATGGAACGAAAATGAATGTGATATGAATGTGCATTTCCAATGTTTTGCATTTTGGTTTACCAATAACATGAATTGATGGATTATAATTGGTGAATTGGGAATTTATTGTTACAATTGAGTAACTGATGAGGTGATATGTGCATCTAGTTTAAGAAAAATGTTAAAGAGTAAGATAAATTTATAATGAAAATTTAGGTTGATTAGGCCTGTAAAATGGTGACTTGTGGCATTGGGAATAAGCGACAAATGGCTCAGCTAAATGGATGACAAGTGGCTTGAGTATAATTGCGATAAGTGGCCCTTTAAGTTTGTGACAAATGGCACTTTGTGACATATGGAGCAATAAAATGGTGCATGTGTAGCTTTACAAATGGTGACATATATAGCCTTATAATTGGTGACATATGTAGCCTTGCAACTAGTGACATATAGAGGCTTAAAATGAGTGACATGTGGAGCCTAAAGTAAGTGACACATGGACCAATAGAATAGTAACATATGGACCAATAGAAGGATAACATATGTATCAATAAAATGGGGACACATGAATTAGTTTGACTTTCTTTGAATTTTCTAGAGAAAATGGATGAAAAAGGCAATAGAAGTGAGAGTGAAGGTTGGCCATAAGGTTAGAAGAGGGAGAAAAGCGAAAATGAGAAGAGAAAAAGAGAAAAAGGGGAAGAGAAGAGGATAAGGAAAGAAGTTATCAAGGTACGCTAAAATTTTGGTTTCAATTTCATATTTCTCTTTTGATCTATCTTTCATATCCTTAGAGCATGAATTTGAAAAAACGTCATGTATGAAAGCTATAGATATAAGTCTTAAGATGATCTCTGTGAAAATGGTTTGACAAAATACTTACTAAAGTATGAGTTATACTTGTTTCCCTAATACTGCTATGATAAACCCCTATGCAAGAACCTTGTATTGTTTCCTGATTTTTGAGGACCTAAGAGTCCAAATTAGTGAAATTATAAAACATGAAAGTGATTATTGATGTCTTATCAATGCTTTTATGAAATGGTTTTATTAGGAAATGTATTGAAAATGATTTATTAAGGGTTGAGTATTGGTTGCCAATTTGTTTCTTACCAGAAACAGGACATAATTTGGATGAAGATATATTTTAAAGGGAGATGTTGTTTGTGTAATTTTTGGATATATTAAGACTAATGGAAGTCTAGTTTTGGGAGGCACAAGAATTATGGCATTTGGATTTTTGTAGAGAGAGTTATGATTAAAAGAAGACAACTTGCTCATAAAGGAACATTAGGAAGAAAAGGATGTAAATATTGCATATAAGGTTAGGTTAGCTTTAGGGTTGAGGAGACATTGAGCTGAATTAGTAAGTGAATTATTGACTTATTGACATATGATATAATAACATTTATGATGGTTGATTAGGGATGAATTTGGATATGGTGGTGTATGAATATGAGATACATGTTTGAGTAGTAAATACATTATCTATTTATATGTATAAAGGCTCGGGAGTTGTGGATCAAGGAGCTCGTACTGAGGATTGTTGAAGTCAAAGGAGTTTACACCTTCTTTTGAGGTGAGTTGGGGAAACCATATCTCTCAAATAGGATCAGAACATCCCAATACATGCATGATGACTTGTATGTGAATTTTGAACCTAGGTAATGCATAGTAGAATTGAATCTCAAATGGATGCTATTATACTTGTGTATTTAATAAACGATATTGTTTTGAATAACTATTTGTGCTTAGAGTGCAACTGATGTTTTTATTACCTAATTTGAGAAATGATATTATTTTCAATGAACCTGCACTTGAAGTACAAAGGACTACGTTTTGTTTTCTGAAACAACATTTTTTAACAACTTTGCACTTGGAGTGCAAAAGATGACTTTTATTCCATGAAATAATGTTTTGGAACTTACATATGCATAATTGAGTCATGTATGCTACGTGTATGTGTTCTCTTTTGACTTAGAGTCATGAAAAAGTTTCATTTTATCAGTTGGACTGAAAAATAAAGACATGGTGCCTTACTTGATTTTTGTACTTAATATTTGTATATGATTTGTATACTTTCTATGTTATGCTCATGCTTCATGAAGAAGTATTCTTCAAACGGTATTTTTGAATTTTAGCATGCATCTATGGTTGACATTAATTGCCCATGAGCATTGGAAGCAAGATTGTTCGGTGAATGACGAACTGAAAGAGACGTCTTCTTCTTCCACCTCCCAATGCTGTTCCACTTTCCTCAATGCCCTCGCTCTCAGGTCTTGCTTATTTGTGGACTTCGTCTTGGATACTCAGATATGGGAGTTGGTGTAAGGTGGAAAGCAGATTGCTTTTTAGGGTTTAGGTTGGTGGGTTATGTAGGGTTGGGTGGGTTCTTCAGGGTTTGACGGTTTTGAAGGATATGGTATGTTTGGGGTTTTTGCCTGGGGCTCGGTTGAGGGATAAGATTTGTAAGAGTTTGTTAAGGGCGGCTAGGGTCAGGGAGGTTGTGGAGTAGGATATGGAGTTTTGTTGTTGTTTTGAGGATGAAAAGGGTGAGAGTGCAAAGAAAGTTGTGGAATATCTAGATTCTGTGATCCGGAGTTGGACAGCTTGAGAATAGCCCTTCAACAACGGCTATTCAAGGTCTCTATCAGTCTTCTACTTCTCACTCGCCTATTCTTGATGAGGTATTTACACACACACATACACACACACTAAGGTTCACGGCCTCAGTAGGTTTTGCTAGGAATAAGCTTGAATTGCAAAAGCTACGACCTTCTTTGCTTCTAAGGTTTCCAGTTTTTAGGATTAGCTTATTGTTTATCTTTATCTAGAACCACTTCTATGATTATAGGCTGTATTAACTTATCATTAATAAGTTGTTATTGTATGAGAAACTTTTTGAGAAAATATCCAGTAAAGGGGTTCCAGATCTAAATTGCAGGCCCTCGATACCTCTACTTTGGTTGTCAATAAGGATTGGTCACCAAACATTCCCGTCAGTTGAAGATCTCCTATTCATGTTGTTTATAGATTTTGAAGGACTTCAGTGCTTGGATTGTTGTTTGGAATTTGGTACCTTTTCAATATCTACTTTAATATCTACAACAAACTGGTTAGTATTCAACACGTAAGTTTCTTTGTGTTGCTCTCCCTCTTTGTTGATGCTCGCACTCTCTCTTCCTTCTCCGCAGCCTCCTCATTTTGGGTATGGTTTTTGATTAATCAGTATCTTCTGCTTTGTTGTTTTCTGAGTTTTGCTAGTTTTTCTGAAATTTATGTTCTTTATGGTTTTTTACTTTTGATATTAGCTTCTTTGTTTGAGTTAGTGTTTAATGCTTTTTGGGTTTTATTATGTTAATCTTTTTGCATCGGATGTTATTGGGTTTATGTCAAGATTGAATTTTTATGCTTAATGATCATATGGTTTCGAATGTTTTGGGTTTCGACATGTTTTTCCTGGGTTTTCATGTTTTGTATGATTCAAAGTCGAGTTCTTTAAGGCTTTATTGCTCTCTTATCATCTGAGTATTGGTGCTTTTCTAAAGATAAATAGATGATATATTTCGTTATATTTTAGTTTTAAAATATTTTTTTAAAAGTCAAGTTATATTTTATTTTTATTTATTTATGTATTTATTGCAATTTTATTTACATGATGATTTAGCGTGCCAGTTTTACTTATTTACTCTTTAACTTGCATCATTCTTTTATTATCACATCTGCATGTGAGTTTACCGAAAACAGCATCTTTACTATTTAGGAGTAAGGTTGCATACTATCAAACCTTCCCAGACCCTACTTTATTGCGGGACTTTGGATTGGGTGTGATGATGATGATGATTTGTATATGATTTTTGTAATTAGTGAGGTAACAATTGGTCAATCATACGCTAGGCACAACAGAATAAGCGACCCCCATACCCTTGACGTACATAAAATTCAAGTCCTCCTATCAATACCTTTCTACAGGACTTGATGGTGATTGCAAACCTAGAGGTTTGGTCATCGATGAGGTCATCACCTAGGGTTATGATACTTTTGTCAATCGTAGATTGGACTCTCCACTGATGAAAGTCAAGCCAATATTGGGAATCAGTAGGTATGCACATTAGTTTGACCGATTAGTGACAGTAGGTGTGTACATTAGTTTGGCCGATTAGTGGCGACACACATGATTGTTTTGGCCTATTTTGAGATTTGTTTTCTTAATGAGATTTGATTTATACATGTGATGCTTTTCTGTTTTTGTGTACTGGAACTAGAACCTATGTTCATTGAATGAGTGATTAATATGCTAGGCCTATGTGGTTCCTAACTAGTATATGTTGTGTTATAGGCTAAGCCTATATGTTTCTATGTCATGTATATTCACTTCATAGGTGGTTATGTGCATGCTAGATGCATGAAAAACTCTTCTTTTGGGTTATTTAGACCGTCTTGGTGTGTATCGGGTTCTGTTTGCGATATATGTTTTTCCTGCTCACTAAGTACATAGTATACTCACCCCCTTCACTTTGCAACCATGCAGGTTAATTTGATGAGCTTTAAGCTCTGAGTGTAACGTGCAGTCTTTTGATATTTTCGGGGCATTACTGCACGCGGGCAGACTTTGTTTTGTACTTTTGTTGTATAATGGCTTATGAATTGTTTTTATTAAGTTAGTTATGTTGATATGCTTTATGATTTTGTAAATTAACTTTTGACTTTCTTATGGTTTGTAAATGACCTTATGTATAAAACCTTTGTACTGTTGTTGAGATTACTCTTGAGTGGACTTAAAAGTCTAGAAGTTATGGTAGAGTTTTAAATGTTAATATAAAAGTGCATTTAAAACTAATATATAGGTATTTTAATTGAGTTTTGAGATTTTCAAAATACAGTTGTTGTGCTGTCTAAATGTTTTCAAAGGGCATTCAGTTAGCCTTGCATCGCCGAGTTAAGGGTACCGTGAGTATCTTTAGCATGGATATACGATGGTTGTCATGTGCTCGATGTGGTACTAGGTCGTGACAAGTGGCTCATGAACTATTTTTATTAAGTTGGCCATGTTGATATGCTTTATGATTTTGTAAATTAACTTTTGATTGTCTTGTGGTTTGTAAATGACCTTATGTATAAACCTTTTGTACTATTGTTGAGATTGCTCTTGAGTGGACTTAAAAGTCCGGAAGTTGTGGTAGAGTTTTAAATGTGAATATAAAAGTGAGTTTAAAACTGATTTACAAGTATTTTAATTGAGTTTTGGGATTTTCAAAATACAGTCATTGTGCTATCCAAATGTTTTTAAAGGATATTCAGTTAGCCTCACATATTTGGGTTAAGGGTACTGTGAGTATCCTTAGCATGGGTATGCGACGGTTTTCAAGTGCCCGATATGGTTCTGGGTCGTGACATAAGATGTGCAGACTCCTAAGGTACTTGGGGTTTAGTGTATAATGCTACCCATCTCTTTGATACACTCTTAACCTTAATTAATTAAGGTCTTTTACTCATCTTTTGAAAATTTTACTTGATAAGGAGAGAATGAGAACTATAGTGTGTACGGGATTTCATTGAAATTCAATAATTTCACTATACTGATGTGTTATATACCCTTATTTGAATAAAAAACCCTAAGCCTATGTTAAGTTATAATGAAAAAAATTAAACACAAAAGCATATAGTTATTAGTGTCTAAGAAAACTCGTAATGATCATAGTTTATTATACGAGTGTGTACTAATTTGTGTTCTTTATAGTGTCCCTTTTAAAAAATATAACATGAAATCGTTAGATAAATAACCATGTACATCATAAAGGACACAAATCATATCCAATACTATATGATCTTAGATAAGTGAAAGACTTGGTTATTTGTGATGATTTATGATACTTTTTGTACATAGATATGGTATGGGATGTATAAAATTCTAATATAATTTGTATTGAAGCATGATATTCTTTGTACTCAGTAATGGTATTCTCATATTAAAGTCAATAAGTTACTTATTTTTAATAATTAATAGTACTTTTTGTGCATAATTATGGCCTTTAATGTATTAAGTCTTGATATATTTTGTATTGAGTACTGATAATCTTTATAATCAGTCATAGTATTCCCATTTTATATTATATTTTTTACTTACTTTTAATTAATGATAATACTTTTCTATAAATAGGAATGGAATTATATTTATAGAGTCTTGATATAGTTTACATTGAGATGCAATATTCTTTATACTCATCTATAATATTATCATTTTAAAGTGAATAGGTTACGTATCAATAATGAGTGATATTAATTTTGTAAACAGGCATATACAAGTATTGGGACCTGATCTCGGGACCGGACCCCAACCGGAAAAAGAACGAAAAACGAAAACGAAACGAAATGCGAAGCAAAATGCGGAAGCGAAATCAAAGGCAAACGCGTGCGGAACGAAATCGAAAACAAAACGCGAATGCGAGAATCGAAGCAGTGGATTTCGAACGAATCGACCGAAAAAACGGAAACTAATCGAAACAAAACGGAAACTAGAATAAAACCGAAGCGAAATCGAATGCGAAGCGTAAATTGCGTAAGGACAAGAACTTAATTCCGACATCCGGTAACGAAAACTTTCACAAAGTGTCGCGTTGGAATCCTACGACTAACTTGGTCCAAACTAATCCGAAACCGGTATAATTTTTTTTTATTCCTTTCTTTTTCATATCTTTCATCTTTAGTCAAATTCATTCAAAACATCACAAATCATAGAAATCTTCTTAACAATATTCTATATCCCAT
>JANIJH010000006.1:67415004-67428354 GCA_024520975.1 Erythroxylum areolatum | reverse complement strand
AATTGAGGTTATGGAATTGATGAATTCCAAATTGAAAAAGTGTATTGCTTTGAATAAAGATGAAGAAAAATGAAAAAGAAAAAAAATGTATACCAATTTGGATTCGTTTAGACCGAGTGTGTCTTGAGATTCCAATGTTAGTTTCCTCTAAGGATATGCGTTACCGGATGTCAGAATTTGACTTTCAGTGTGATTTGATCCGTTTTGTTTTCTTTGATTATGAGGTTTTGTAAATCCGTTCCTTCGATTCCGCTTTTGATTTTTTTTGTTTCCGCTTTATGACTTCCGATTCGATTTGTGTTTCACATTTGTTTTGGCCCACTTTCGGCTTTGAGATCCGTTCTTTTGCTTTCCGCCACTTTGTTTTTCGATTTGTGATTCCGTTTTCCGGTTAGGCTTCGGTTTCAAAATCGGGACCCAACATTTACAATTGAGCCCGAGGCGCTTTTTCACTTTTTATGCTTTAAGCTCTTTTTCGGTAGCAACTCTGGTCACAACTGCCTTTATCATTCATGCATTTATGAAATGGAATGCATCACATTCTCATATTTTCAATCAATCACATGATTTCGGATTCAAAATCACTTTCATAGTCATCATCGAACCATGGTCTGGCATTCAATAATAAGTTGAGAAGACACATATTTCTTTCATATTCCTTTCATATTCACAGACAAAGAGCACTTCAATGTTCTCAAATTTAACAAGCTCCTCGGACATTTAATGTTCAAAATCAGTACATTCACATCAATCATATTCGCATCGCATAATAATCATATCCGTATTCATTCAATGTAGAAATTGAAATCAAAACAAACAAAGAAATGAGACCATCTAGGTCGACTCATAGTATGCTCCATATTAGCATTAGCTTCTATGATTTGGAAATGTCTGAATGTGGATGTTTATCCTGCACATCCAAATTATGCAATACACACGTTGCACACACATTAATAATTGCACAATTATAAGTATTCGTTTATGCACAAATGTGTATATGGAAATGTGTACAATTCATGCTCAATGACAATCCGGGGTATATTATCAAATTTCAGAACTTAAGCACATTCTCATTTTTAGCATTATTTGCTTTTATAATATCTAATTCTCATTCACTTTTACTAGATACTCATTACTCATCTCCTTTGAATCACAAATATAATCATATGAACATCTTTCATTCCCATTATATTCATGCCCTTGGTACTTTGAGATCAAAAATTCATTCATTAATGTTATTCTAACATTATAAAATCACATATTATCCAAACTTTCATTTTTTTCTTATAACATCTCCAAAGTTTTAGACCTTTGGGTCTATTTTCCATGAATATTTTGACAAGGAAAATGGAGTAATTTGGCAATACTTCCTTCTATAAAGTTGTTCTCCTATCTCTTAAGTTTCTAATGACATTAAGATCATTCAATTAGGTTCAGAAATCTGAAAGTTATACCCTAAACATTTTTAGACTATTCTTATACTAGAATAGTGTTCTGTACTCAACTTCGATCCAGATGGAACAGTGTTCACATCTCTTTAGTGTTAATATACTTAACTCTTATATCTGTCGCACTTTATTCCATATCTTCGGTGTTGATCCATCTAATTCGTTTATCTTTTTTGAGTCATTTAATTTCTAATACATATCAATTTCACCATTAACAGTACTTCGAATCACTTCAAGCCTTCAACCATATTTTAGGCCCTCTTCATTTCAATGTATGGGCGAATGACCCTTTCTGCCATATAACTCCTCATATAGTATTCTAATGAAATCACCATGATAATGATTGATATGCTTGAAGTTAGTTAAAACTATACATTGACCTCATGTTCCTATGAACTCCAATAAATAAGCTTTAAGCATATCTCTAACAGTTAAGACTATTGGTAACTCGTACATATAGTCTCTTGCTTATACATCCTTAGCTGTTAAGTACTATCCTGGTGTATTCCTACTAGGATGTATAGCATACGTTACCATTTGTACTTTATCCAAAAATCTCTTTTCTCAATCATCTTTATGGTGTAAACATACTTCTTATTTCAATCACAAAATATCCTTTTCCAATTCCAACTTAAAATTCGGATTCGTTTTCAATTCCTCAATAAGATTCACAATTTATGAATCCTCAATTTGGGCTTTGCTAATTTTTTCATATGAAACTGATCTTAAATTCAATAGGCGATAGTACTTTGATTTGCCTAAAATTTAACTCGACATTCTATGCTCTTTATTACACTAGATTTGGTAACCTCAATATCTAAATTTGTGCTACATCGCTATTGAATTTTCTGTTCAATGCATCAGATTACAACACTAGCTTTACTAGGAAATACTCATTTGCACAATCATAATCTTTCAAGTAGCTCTATCCATTATCTCAGTCTCGTATTCATTTCTTTCAAACTCAATAATTACCTTAAAATTTAATGATCTATATAGTTATATATACATCCGAAATGTTTCACTATACATATAATGTCTCAAACTTTCAAAACAATCACTATTGCAGCAAGTTCTAAATCATGTATCAAATTATCAACTCATGAGACTTTAATTGTCTTAATGCATATGAAATTATTTTATTATGATGCATTATATTTCATCCAAATCTTTGATGTGAGACATCATTTTATACTACAAAATTTTCAAATCCAAATGATATACTTAATATCAGTGTTATAATTCCTCAAAATTCTCTTTACATTCATCAGTCATACGATTTACACGTTTTTCCTCGAACATTTTTGTCAAAAGCCTAAGATTAGTAAAAACTTCTGATAGTGTCCAATTTCCAACTAATTCTAGAAAACTTCAGATCTCTTATATATTCCTTGGAGTTTCTCACTTCCTCATTACCTGTACTTTCTTTGGGTCTTCCAATATGCCATGTTCAGATACTAAACGAACCAACATTTTATTTGATCATGCTAAGATTCACTCTTATTAAACTTGACATATAATTATTTCTACTTTCATGATATGTAAGATATCCTTATGTATTAAAAACATTCTTCTCAACTTTTCGAATACATTCAATATATATCATCCATAACCATAGTCACTAATTGCCCCAACTTTACTTGGATCATTTTAAACTTTAACACCATAATATTGTCATGGCATTTGTTAACTCAAACAGATATTTCCAAAACTCAATGTGCCTATGATTAGTCCTCGTGATTCCTTAATTAACTAATTCCTCAACAAGGTAATATTATCTTACGTTATTTTCAATTTCCCTAATTGACTCCTTTTCTCGAATGATTTTATCAATTTATACGATTTTCTCTGATTTCACATTGACTTATTCTAATGTCTATTCATTCACACTAGTTTCTCCACACATTTTAATTCGTTTGCAATCTCAACTTCCTGTGTTGGTAACACATTCCTTAGATCTAATTTGTATCTCCTGTACATATTTGCATAGAATATACTGTGGACTTAAATTCTCCTCACATTAATAATAGTGTCACCTCAAATTCAAGAGTCCAATCATGCAGTTAGATACTTTACATCAAACAAAATGCATACATTCTCAGTTGTATATTCTACCTCTTATGCTTGAGTCTCTGCGAGGGATATGACTCTAATATTCACTTTTGATTCATTGCTTATTCATTTCTGATTTGTTCCTTCATAGATCATTCTTAAAATAAACTATCTGGTTTGCTTAACCTAATTCATTGAAATTCTTTTTTCAAAGAAGATTTCTTGCTACTATCATCAATACTGTTCATGAAATCCTTATCAATCAACTGTTTCCATGATTGCTTATCAACCATTCTTAGTACCTCAAGAAGATTAGTTTCTATGGTTTCTTATAAGACCATAATTTTTTATTTACTAAAACTCGATGAAATAATAAACATGATTACTGTCGCATATGTTTAGGTATGTATCATCAAAGTCATCCCATTCTATTTAGAGATTTATTTCTGACAAATCACCAATTTATATCTTACTCTAATGATAATTTGATTCTAATTGATCCAAGACATTATTTTTTCTTTATTCCTGCCCACAAATAGGGTATCCCTATTTACGATCATGACATAAACCTATTATTGTCAGGCCACTATCATGCCCTACACTTTCTTTCTCGCAATAACACACATACTAACATCAATTCTACTCCAATTTGTTTTTCCAGAATTTACTTATTCTAATGATACATCATTTCATAATAATTCAACTACCATATTAATTGCATTCACTCTTCCCATTTGATTCATCTTATTTTTCTTAATCTCAGGCAAACATAAAATCCTATCTTGTATACATTTCTAACTTTCTCCTTACTATATATATCATTCATTTGTTGAAAAGTCATTTATTTCTATTTCATTCCCTTTTTATTCCTTCTTCATTTCTATCCCATTTTCCTATTGTCATTTATTTCATCTTCCATTTGTATATCCTCAATCCATTCAGAATTATAGATGCAGAATCATCATGAAATTCTGATCTCCCACAGACATATTATTATGCTAAATCATAACTCTTATCACATTTATCTGATGTTCATTTCAAGTCCAAGTCCAACCTTTCAAGGTCGTAGAAAATTTTATTTTCTTTTATCTTGGCTAGTACGCTTTAAATCTCATCATTCATATTTATATAACTTCTTTCCTTAATCAGTCCACGACAATGTATTCACATCTATTTCACATTCGAGGATATATTACCACAATACAATATTGATAGCATATTCATAATACAAGCACCAATATAATTGTGTTAAATCTTTATCCGTCATATCCAACCATATACTATCTCTCATTTCTAATTATCCACGAACTTTCGTTTTCTCACATTCTGACAGATCATCATTTTTCTCACTGTTTCTATTTGGTCAGGCTCTTAACAAATGCTTATGACACATTGCTATTGCCTGCTATGACATGTCCAAAATACATGTACCTTGACACATATTTCGAAAACCGCCCATATAAGATACTAAATCTGGGCTCTAATACCAAATTGTAGCACCCCACTCTCGCAAGACACGTATTCGACATCCTGAGTGATGTCCAAGAACTTGCCTCATGAGGATGGCATGCTAGAATAGTCAAGTGTATGCGGAAATCAATAATCAGTTGGGCCCATTACATCGGAGTCCTATTGATCAAGTATGCTATAGTCAACAAAAACTCCCCTGAAAATTCTACAGGCAAGTTAGCTTATCTAGCGACATTCAATACATGCCTATATTTTCTGTCTGCTCGTTAGTTTTGTTGTGGTTGCCTAACTATAAAAGTTTGATTTAAAATTTTATGACTCTAAAAATAAGATTTCAAGTAAGTAAACTCAGTTCAATTGTTGTTTCTTACCGCCTTGACTTATTTTTCAAATTAGTATTCATCCACGATATAAAAATTCTTTATTATTTAATCCATTTCACTCTTTTCAGGCAATAAATACACACATACAGCTTGAGAATGATCATTAATGATAGTTAAAGAATAAACAACACCACAAGAAGTGGGTACATAGTATACACCCCATAAATCACAATGAATTAAGGACAAACAAGCTGGAGCTTTATTATTACTATCAAGAAAAACTTCATGAGTTTGCTTTTCCCTAAAACAAGCATCACAAGGTCCAATCTCTTCTATACCATTACTGTTACCACTGTACTAAAAAACAAGTGACAGTATTTTTTTAAAAGGATGACCCAAATGTCAATGCCATAACTGTCTCACACTTATTCCCTTCACTTTATTTGTTAGAGCCTGTATCACTACTTGAAAATGATAGGCTCCATCACATTGTTCACTGCTCCAATTAGCATCCTTAAAGTTCAATCACACATAGCTTGTTAGTGAAATTGACTATGCAATCTAACTCTTTTAATAATTAGGTCACATTAGTAAGTGTAAAATTTATATTAGGCACAAACAAAATGTTATTCACACTCAGATCTTTTCTAACATTTAAAGTTCCGTATTTTATTACTGATATGTGTTTCCTATTAGGAAGACTAACTAAATAGATGTCTATTTCTCATATATTAGTCAATAGATCAATATCTTTGGTTATATAATAGGACGCCTCTGAATCAATGATCTATTCATTAGCTTACTAGAAAGTTGTTCAACTCCTCATGGTTTATATGTAGAGAGTAGTTTGACAAGAGTAAACTATTATGTTCTACTTAATCCTGGAACTGTCCAATATAATAACAATTTGGTATGGGCTCATAGTTCACTAGTTCATCCTACAGAGTCTTTAGTTTTCAATAGTAAGTAACAACAGATTGCCTTTACTACTTGCACTCTGCAATGTCATTCTTCAATTACTACATTCTAGGTTTGTTCCTAATCAAGAAGCATTGCTATAATTCTTCCCATATCTCCTTCACTTTTTCCATATGCCTAATTTCTGATTGTAAACTTAGTTCAATAGTATTATTGAAAATGTGCCTAAATATCTATAGATTATGTTAGGAAGACTATCTTTTATCTATAGATTAGATTAGGATGACTTTATCTTTTGGATTATTTTTTGTTTTTATCTTTAGGATGATTATCTTTTTTTAATAAATTATGGAGTTGTTATTCATGCATAAAAATAAGGAATGTACTTGAATTTTTGTTAAACTTTAGCTTTATTTAAATAACTCTACAGTTGAATTTTAAAATCATCCTCCGTATAATTTCTTGTCTCCAATTTCATAATATAGATTTTTTCTCTAATAACAACAAATTAGTATCAAAGCTTTCATCTTGAGGGATCTGTGAATTGAGTGAAACCATAATGGAGGCTGACATAACATCCATAACTATTGCCCCACCAGTTTTTTATGGTGATAACTATGAAGCATGGGTTATTAGGATGACTATCCATCTTGAAGCCCCAAATCTTTAGGAGGCTATAGAAGAAGACTATGAAGTGTTTCAATTATCTAAAAATCTTATAATGACATAACTGAATGTTGTGCCAAAATAAGTTCTAAAAACCTAGGTTATCCTACTCGCAAGTATACAAGGTAATTGTAGTTGAATATCCAAGGTCGTCTTCTCAAGGAGGTGAAATTGTTTCACTCAAATTAATCTTGAATAAATATTAAAAAACAAATGAAATCCTAAACATTCTATCCCGATTTGTTGAGTGAAGGTCTTAAAGGAAATTATGCAATTAGACTAAAAAGTAAACTGAATAAATTGGAAGCAAAAATGATTTGATCAACCAGTGTGGAAAACTATTAAGAAATTAACTTCACTAATTTGATCTCCTATGCATAACTAAGGTGAATTGATTGGATAACTGTCTGGATAAAATTACCAAATGTGTTCTAAATTAATTCAAATAATAAAATAAATCTAACTTTCATGTTCAACAAGTTATCATCTAAATCAATCATCTAAGCCCAACTAATAATTACCCAACTAAATTAATATATTTCTAATTCATAACTTAAGTGTCTATAGTTTCTCGTTCTAAAATTAAACTTCTTCTTGTGATCCTTTGTTTAATACCAAAATGATGCAAATGTTGGTCACACTATTATATCCAACAAATAGTAACTCAATCATACATAGTTGACTAAAATAGTTTCATTAATTCTCAAGCAAAGAAATTAGCCCGTCAAAGAATAAACAAGGTTCATCATCTTTATATACTTAAATCCCACCATTATCAATAATAGAGAAGTATTAAAGAAACAAACAAAGTGAACAAACCAAAATGAATTATAAAAAAACTAATAGAGTAAAAAGTTTAGATCCAATAATGCAACAGATATAAAAGTAAAATGGAATAAGCAAACAAAAATTGTTTAGATGAGAGAGTTAGCAGTGCGTCTCCTACCAACCTCAAGCTCTCTGCATCCACTCTCACCTTCTGCCTCTACTTAATTCCCACACAGATGATTAGACGCTACCAATGGCTTCAACTCTGCCTTCTCTCTATCTGTTGTTTCTCTTCTTCCTCACCACTGACTGGTCTTCTGTTTCCTTCGCCTCTAGCATTGTTCTTTTTTCTCTTTTCTTAGTCTTGGTCTTTTCTCTAGTTTTGGTCTATCTCCTCCAGCCTCTATTCTTCTTTCTACTTGTAGTGCTAGTTTAGCTTTAGGTTTTAAGGCTGTCAAAGCCTACATCAGATGACACGTAATATTAAATGAATCAGAGAAAATTGCTGTCACAACTGTGACTACATAATTCAGATCCAACATTCCTTCTTTCATGCATAATTTTTCTTATTTTCATCCAACATTCACAAGACACTCCATTCATCATTCATGCAACATCCATGCCATTTTCACTTAATTATTTTCAAATATGAATTAAAACACAAGAATTTGTACCTAAAATCAAGATATGAATGTAAACAATATCAATAGAAATTAGAAATAACACTGAAGAATCACAAAGAGAGAAGGTCAAAAAATTCCAAGGAAAAAGCTTGTCTTTTTTCAATTATGTCAAGTGTGATTTTTATAAGAATTATGAATATGCTGATTGCTAAAGATATGTGGGATTATCTCAAATCTAACTATCAAGGTAGTGAAAGAACCAAAGGTATGCAAGTGCTCAACTTGATCAGAGAATTTAAGATGTAAAGTATGAAGGAGATAGAAACTATTAAAGGCAATGCTGATAGGTTGCTAAGCATTGTTAATAAGGTACATGGCAATGATTTTCCTGATGAAAGAATTATGTAGAAAATTCTTATCCCTGTACCTGAAAAATATGAATATAATATATCTTCATTAGAAGAATCTAAAGATTTATCAAGCATCTCTTTAGGAGAATTAGTAAATGATTTGCAGGCACTAAGGCAGAGAAGAATGATGAGACAAGTGGAGGCAGTATAAGGTGCTTCTCATATAAAAGCATAAAACCCAGTGGAGGTAAAGATAAAAAGAATAATAAGAGGAAAAACAATAAAAAAACTTGAAGGCTCCAACAAGTAGTAGGATGAGCCTTTTCACCTTATCCACACTATAAAAAGACAAATCAACCTCAAAGAAAATGTTGGTGGAGGCTTGATGTAAAATGTAGAAAGTGTGGTAATATAGAGCATATAGAATGACTATGTAACTCTCAATTTGATGAGGTAAAGGTGTCCAGAGGGCAACACCAAGAGGAGCAACTCTTTATTGCAACATGCTTTGCTATAAGCAATAGCTCCAGTGATTCTTGGCTAATAGATAGTGGCTACATAAACCATATAACCAATGATCAAAACCTCTTTAACGAGCTTGATAAAACCATTCTTTCCAAAGTGAAAATTGGAAATGGTGATTTTATCTCAGTTAAGCAAAAAGTAACTGTAGCTATTAAGAGTATGATATGTTTGAATCATATCACAGATGTTTTATATGAGTCTGACATTGACCAGAAGCTGCTTAGTATTACACAACTAGTTGAAAAAGCCTTCAAAGTCATATTTAAAGACAAATGGTACTTGATCAAAGATGTGAAAGGCTAGGATGCAGTTAAGATGAAAATGAGAGCTAAAATTTATGGTTTAAATATTATGGATGAGGAGCAAATAATTTTTCCAAGAACTTGAGCAATACTGAATTATGGCATAAGAGGCTTAGACATTTCCATCATGATGGACTTCTGTACATGTAGAAACATGACTTAGTGAGAAGTGTGCCATTACTTGAAGAAAATTTATTTGATTGTGTGGCTTGTTAATATAGAAAGCAAGTCAAAGAACCATTCCCTTAAATAGTGTGGAGAGCAATACACAAGTTACAACTAGTGCATATAGATATTGGAGGACCTAAGAAAACATCATCTTTAAATAGTAATAAATACTATATTACATTTATTGATGATTTCACCAGATTTTGCTAGATTTATTTCTTTAAATCCATATTCGAAGTTGCTAATATATTCTGGAAATACAATTTCTTTATGGAAAATCAAAGTGGTTGTAGGTTGTATATAATAAGATCAAATAATGGGAAAGAACAGACAAATAAAGTCTTTGACAAATTTTTTGAAGAAGCTGGTATTGAACACTAACTTATTGCATCTTACACTCCGTAATAGAATGATATAAATGAGAGAAAAAATTGAAATTTTATAGAAATTACAAGGTGTATGTTGCATGAAAAAGGAAATGCTAAAGAAACTATAAGTACAGGCTGAAACACCACTATATTTTTGCTAAATAGGCTACCAAATAGAGTTTTATATAATAAAAATCTCCATTTGAAGCCTAGTTTAGTTGCAAGTAAAATTTACAAAATCTTAAAATTTTTGTTGTATTTGTTTTTCTTATATGCTATAGTTAAAGAGAGGCAAACTTGATAAAAAGGCTAAACTAGGTATTTCATTAGGTATAGCAATACTTTTACAGCTTATAGAATTTCTAAGCCACAAAATGAAAAAAATCTTGTAAGTAAAGATGTCAAATTCATGGAGAACAAAGAATAGAGCTAGGAGAAGCCAATGAAAAAGCAATTTCTAGAAGTTCCATAACACTTTGATGATTTTGTAGATGACATACTAGTCACAAATACAAGACTCTTATTTGAAATTTATGAAAAAAAGCAAATGTTGCTCTCTTACTACCTGCAAAATTCAAAGAAGCTAAGAAGGATGACAAGTGGATAGATGCTATAAAAGAAAAGCTTAGGATGATTTAAAAAATGACATATAAGAGTTGATTGATAAACCACAACATAAACAGCCCCTAGGAGTTAAATGGGTTGATAGAACCAAACTTAATGCAAAAGGTTTTATAAATAAATATAAGGTTAGATTAGTGGTGAGGGGATATACTCAAGTATTTAAAGTAGATTTTTAAGAAAAATTTACTCTAGATGCATGCCTTGATATGATTAGAATGTTATTAGCCTTAGTCATGCATAAAATACCATTTAGATGTAAAAATTGCTTTCTTAAATGGTTAGATATAAGAGGAGATACTTTTGGAGCAACCAGAAGGATTTCAAGTCAAAGGACAAGAGAAAAAGGTCTACAAGCTAAAAAAGGCCTTATGTGGTCTTAAACAAGCCCTTAGAGCCTAGTACAACAGAATTGATGATCATCTTCAAAACCTTGGATCTATTGAAAGTCTAAGTGAAGTTAATTATATGTAAAGCAAACATAAGCTAAATTAATCGTAGTTTCTATTTATGTTGATCTTTTGTGTAGTAGCCCATTCTTATACTTAGGAATTCAACTGTTAGATTGAGTCATCATATGAGAATTCATGAAGTGCTTTTCATTTGCATACTTCACATTTGCATATACACGTGAATAATGATTTAGGGACATTGTGAAAATAGTACATGTACTTATTGGTATATCCCAGGGAATGAAAGATCTTAAATGATTAAGACATGCTTGTATCTTGATTATGTCTTGAATTTTGTTTGATGAATTATAATTAATGTATTGGGATTTTATTGTTTTGATTGAGTGATTGGTAAAGTGATATGTGCATTTAGTTTAAGAAAAGTGTTAAAAGGGCAAGATAAAATGATACATAAGAATTTAGGTTAAATGAGCCCATAAGATGGTGACATGTGGCATCAATAATAGAGTAACCATTTGCTTGAATAAAAGAGTGACAAATGGAGGTATAGTTGAGTGATATATAGCCTAGAGATTAAATGAAAAATGGACTAATAAGGGAGTGAAAATTGGGAATGTAGGAGAAAAATACATAGCATGGCTCTTAGCTTGACACTTGGTATGACACATGTTTATGTTCTTTACCACAAACCTTACCCACGTTTTTATTCTTGCAAGATCACCATTTTTCATATTTTGGATTATTTTTTCTCCTTCTTTCCTCCCACCTATGACACTTTTACATAATCCCTAAAACCCTTAAAGTTTTGCTAAAATTTTGTAACCCTCATCTTGTAAATTGAAACCCTTTAATCCCATCTTATTCTTAATGTATGTTTGATGCTTGGGAGACTTGCTTAGCTTGTTGATTGAGTAAATCTTAAGACAAATAAGTAAGTATTTGATTACCTTATTGAGTTATATGTGAGCATAACATCCATAAAGATTGGTTAGGGATGAATTGAGATGAGCATATAAGGTTAATGATAAGATGTGCTTTAAATGTGACGAATGAATTGGTTTTGTTTTGATGTATGGAAACCCTAGTTATAGATTGTTTTGGGAATAAATTAGTTTGAGATTGGAGGTATGTTGAAGACGAATTTATTCTAAAGAAAGATGCTAATGTAATATTCTTAAAATGGAAAAGAACTAGGGTGTAACATGTAAGATAGTAAATGAAAGCATTTGTTTGATTAAGATGCCTAAGAGGTAAATTGTTTATGAATTGTCAATTGAATGCTTTTGGCATGGAGTTTAAGATGAAATGAGGAAAAATTGAAGTATCCTTGAAGTATAAGTGAGGTATAGTTGAAGAACTATCATGAAAGAGTGAGTTTGGAAAAAAAATGAAGAAAAAGGAAGGTGGGTCATGGATCACATATCCAACGATCGTGGAAGTGCTTAGCAAAATGGAGAGTTTATGTTTTATGTTTTGTGTTTTGGTTGAGTCATGTAAGGATAAAACAGTATACATTGATACTTTTAGTCTTGATTAGGGCTTAAAATGAGCTTAGTTTGATGTTAAATCAATTGATTAAGTGTTTGACAAGTTTAGGTTATTAAATGATGTTATAATTCAAGAAATGAGTTGTTTGATATCAATTTATATGAATTTGGAAAGATGAGATGTCAACAATATAAGGATGTTCTTATGAACACAAGCTAAGATGAATGAGTGAATAAGATTTTTGTATAAGGCTACATACCCAGGATAGTCAATTGAGTATGCATTGAACATAACACATATACATGTGTAAGATTAAGCACTTATTTGGTTAAATAAGTTAGTAATGTGCAAATATGTTTGTACTATATGCTATAGGAGCACAAATTGACTGACAACATCCAGATGTTGCTGGATTGTCAAGGCAATAGCTAATCTAGAGTAAATTGTGAGTAACCTAGATGTATGGCCTCAATTAGCTATGTGCTTCTAGTTGAATTGTTTTTGTTTAATCCTTATATCTATATATATTGAAATGATTTTGATATGATTGTAATATTGATGATTTATTGACTCTTCGTATCGATCTTAAGATCAAACCCTTGGAAGTCGAGTCAAAAATAATTTAATTCCAAGGATTGCAGTACAGTATGTAACCTCGGGTCGTCTCACTTAATCGGAACCTAATGAAATGGACCTAAGCTAGTCTATATGTCATAAAACGCAAGTGAAATCAGCAAGGAAAGGGGGGTTTTGATTTTTGAAAATATTAATGAACTAAAAAGTATTGTAAAAAGTATTTTTGGGTTTTTGAAAATAGAAAATGAAAAGATTAAGACAAGTGATAAAA
>JANIJH010000006.1:67402860-67414904 GCA_024520975.1 Erythroxylum areolatum | reverse complement strand
AGCTTTTGGTTTTGATTTGAAAAAGTTTGATCAAAAGAAAGTGAGAGGTCAGTTTAGAGAGCATGATTGAGGTATAGGCACATTTTGGAATTTTAAGTATATCTTGAGCTATATAATTCCGATTGGGGTGATTCTTGCTTCAAAGTAAACTAGAGACTTAGAGCTATGATTTCTTTGAAGAAGTTAAATTGAAATTCTAGTTTGAAGATTTCCAAATTCTGCCCACAAGCAGGAAAATTTGAGTTCAAGCATGGTTATTGTTTTGTATGGGCACACCATGGAACAAATTGTGAAAAAAAAAGAAAAAAAATTATTGGGATTTTACAAGAATGAGAATGAACCGATGAAGCGTAAGTTTCATGATTTCGCAAGAGTTGGGCTCCTGAAACAAGCGGGGTCCAACAACTGTTTGAGTCTGCAAGAGGGTTGGGTTCCAAAAATCGGGATCCAACATGCAATGTATGCTTAATGACTATCCAGGGTATGATTCCTTAATCACAATTCATAATCTTTCAAACATTATCACTAGAATATGTCTTGTTAACACTTAGGTTAATACCTTAAATACACTTAATCATGCTCAATTCATTAACCATAAATTCAATAACCCTTTTCTAGCATCATAAGAATTCACAATTCTCATTCATTCCTTCCTAATGCATTATTCACAACCTTTGGAATACATTTGCATTTACAAGAACATCTTCATTCCTTTAACACTCCTTCATTCCAAACTTAGATACATTGATATCAAACCATCTTTCCCTTTAGGTGTAACCTTAATTATCAATCAAAACTTAATAAACATTTAACCAACTTTTTCACATCAAATTAGGTCCATTTTAAACCCCAATCAAGTCCAAATACATCATAGTTAAGTACCTTATCCTTAATTGGTTCAAGAATCACTCAAAAGACCATTTTCTTTACTGTGATGCAATATCTACAATCAAATATGCCTTTCTACACCTAAAAGTTCCCATCCAATTCCTTCATTAGTTTTCTAGATTTTCTCAAGACAAGTTTCAGGTCAGTTTTGTATGGCCATTTTGACAAAGAAAATGAAGTAATTAGGCAATAAACTCTTCTAAACAATGTTCCCATATGTCTTAAGTTTCTAATGAGCTAAAGTTCATGCAATTTGATGTAGTATTCTGCAAGTTATACGTAAAATTATACAGACTATTCTCAAAAGGTGACAGCAACCAGTATTAAACTTCAAGCCAAATTTTCAAATTCCTTAGAGACAGAAATAAAATTCCATTCCTTGATATAAAATTTATCCATATGTCTCTAATTTTTTCTAAACTTAAAATCATCCCATTTAGATATATACATATCAATTTATGGCCAAAATACCAATTTATGTTCAATGAAAACACTACAGCTAGCATATTTTAGCTATTCTTCTTTCATTTTATTTCATATTTTTTACAGTTTATACTAAAGTTAAACGGCCTCCTTATAGTTCATCAATTATACCTCTATTAGGCTGGAATCATACTCTAATTCCTCATTAATAACATCTCTTATTCCAGTTCAAAAGTATTCAATTAACAGCTCACAAATTATCAAACCAGAAACTTTTCCATTATATGCATATAGTCCTAGTCCTTTCTCAATTCATGAACATCAAATTAACATCTTTATTTGACATAAATCCACCTTCATTATACTTCAAATCCAGACTAATTCATCCATAAATCAATCTATATCCCATGGTTTTCATACACCAAAAACAAAACAGAACTTCGAAGTTCATGAAAAAATTTCCAGCACATATATTCATCAATATCATAGGCATTTCATTCCAATTCAACCATCATTCTTATATCATTTGACATGACATAAAACTCATATTGTTACTTACCTATTAGTATTCCATTTAAACACAAAACTTTATATTAAACCAAGTCTCCATGCAAGCAAAATCAACCCAAACTTATGGTGAAAGCAAGATGATTTTCAGATAACAATATGAGGATCATAATCAGCTAGTTTTCTTGGCAATTTGGTGAAGGATTTAGGTTTGGTTTTCATGTAGAAATTTAGCTAGGGTTAAGACCAAAATATAGAGAAAATTTGGAGCAATTTTGGTGGACAGAGGTGAGGGAAACAATAGAAACATTGCTACTTGAATTTGCTCCATCATCATGCTAGGTGTCAACTTTTAAACTCACCATATGTCCTAAGGCATTTTCTAATTAATTAGCTGCCACTAATCCACATATTAGGTTGCCATTTGTCCCTTACTAAATCATTCCACATGTTATTCCAAGATTGGTACACATGTCACATAATAATTGGTCCAATTGTCATTTAATTACTAGTCCATTTGTCACACATTTAACTATGCCAAATGTCACTCAATCTAAGACTTATTCACCCTAATTTTCATGTAACAATTGATCCTACCACTTAACATTTGTCCTAGTCCAAATGTACATTTTATTTCATCAATCTCCCAATTAATTCCAATTCTCTAATTGAAATCCAATCATATCAAATCACAATTCACATCATTTTCACTTAATATTTTTCATACCCTAGGACATATCAATTAAGTGCCATTTGTCTAATTCACAATTCATGTGTGTATGCTTATATCATGCCTTTGAATATAATTATAATAATCATGTCACAATTGTACCAATTTTGTTCTACATGCTGACACTAATACAACTCATTAGTCTAACTCTTTAAATATCTCAGTCATTTGAGAGACGGGATGCTACATAACCTTAGTGTTGAAGATTGATTTAAAATATGTTTTGACTTGGTCTTTGATTGTTACTTATTGTACCTTACTTTTTGAGATTATGGGTAGTTGGAGTAGTAAAAGTAAAATTTGCTATTTCTTAAGATTCACTTCTAATTTTTCGTATATTTAAAATTTTATTATAAAAGCATATATAAAGGCATCAGTTTCAGAATAAAAATGTAGTGCATTATATAACATTTGTGTGAGTCTGTTGTACTTTGTTTCTTGTGCACTCTGTATCTCTCTAACATTTTTAGTATCATTGTTGGTTCAGATTTATCTAGACTTAGTGTGGAGAGTTAAAATCAAAGAGAAAGAGTGAAACAATATGACCTCAAACGAAAACTCCTTTAGTATTACCCAGCCATCCATTCCCATCTTCAAAGGAGAGAATTACGAGTTTTGGAGCATAAAAATGAAAACTCTATTTAGGCCTCAAGACCTCTGGGACTTAGTAGAGAATGGGTTCACTGTTCCAAATGATGAAAATCGATTGAAGGAGAATCTAAAGAAAGACTCCAATGAACTATTCTTCATTCAACAAGTAGTGCATGATGATATTTTTCAAGAATTACAGTAGCTACCACCGCAAGGCAAGCATAGACAACATTTCAGATTTAGTTTTAGGGTTCACCTAAAGTAATTGCCATGAAGCTCCAAACTCTTCAACATAATTTTGAAACCTTATCTATGAAAAGTAATGAATCAGTGCAAGATTTCTTGTTTAGAGTGGTGACTATCACCAGTCAAATCAGAGCATATGGAAACCAAATAACTTATCCAAATGTTGTTTCAAAGGTTATACAAATTTTAAATCCCAATTTTGATCATGTTTTAGCTGCAATTAAAGAATCTAAAGATTTGTCAAAAGTTCTCACTAGATGAATTGATGGGATTTTGCAATCTCACAAGGAAAGGATCAATCACAGCTAAAAATCATCAAACTCAAAAGAATCTGACAAGGCAACAGGAAGACGTCATGGTGAAGGCTCATTTCATATAAGAGGTCGTGGAAAAGGCAAAGGTAGAGCTTCAAAATAATGGTAGCAGCTTACCAATGATCAAAAGGGCAACAACAGCAACATTCAATGTTACAATTGTAAAAAGTACAAGCATATGAAAGAAGATTATTGGTTTAAAGAGAAGCAAGTGAACTTTGTGGAAGAAGTTAGTGAAGAAAGTAAGTTATTTATCGCCCATTATGATACTAATGAAGTTCAAAGTGATATGGGGTCCATAGATAATGGTTGTTTCAATTACATGACTGGCATAAAATAAATATTTAGAGAGCTTGATGAAACTCAAAAGATGAATGTCAAGCTTGGAGATGATAAAGATATTCAAGTTGAAGGAAAGGCACTATTTATATCATAACTAGCTAAGGTAGCAATATACTTCTGTACAATGTTCAATTTGTACCTAGAATAGCACATAATTTGTTAAGTTTAAGACAATTGATAACTGGTAAATATTCAATCCTATTTGACGATGAAGCATGTGTGATTAAATGTAAAAGTTCAAGTCAAATCATTGCTAAAATTCATATGACCATAAATAGGATGTTTGCACTTGATATTTCAAATTTGAATAATTTTGCCTTGGCTACTGGAGCATCAAATGACTCAAAGTTATGAAACTTGAGGAGCATCTTCATGTCAAAGGTTTAACCTTATTGGAGCATAAAGGTATGATTTTTGGACTCCCAAAAATTAAGTCCCCTGATTTTTGTGAGAGTTGCATTTATAGGAAACAAACTAAAAGGTCATTTCCAATTATAAAGGCTAGGAGAGCTTCATCTTGTCTTAAATTGATATATGCTAACTTGTGTGGGCCTATGAACAATGAATCATTAAGAGGAAGTCTTTATTTTTTACTTTTTACCAATGATTTTAGTCGCATGAGCTGGGTTTATTTTTTGAAATTCAAATCAAAAGCACTTGACAATTTCAAGAAATTCAAGACTTTAATGGAGAAGCAAAGTGGGTCTTGCATAAAAGCTTTTCTTATAGATAGAGGTGGTGAGTTTTTGTCAAAAGAATTAACTCAATTTTGTGAAGCACATAGAATTCACAATGAATTAATAGCACCCAATACACCAAAGCAAAATAGAGTGGTAGAATGCAAGAATCGTACTGTTGTAGAGATGGTAAGAAGTTTATTGAAAAGAAAGGGACTTCCAAATCAATTCTGGGTAGAAGTAGTTTCTACCTCATTGTATTTGCTGAACATTTGTCCTATAAAAGTTTTCCAAAATCAAACTCCCTATGAAGCTTGGAAAGGTATAAAACCTTAGCAAGCCACTTGAAAGTTTTTAGTTGTATTACTTATGCTTTGATAAATGCAAAAACTCATAAAATTGAATAAAAAAAACTAAAAAATGGATTTTTATTGGTTATTGTCTTGATTACAAAGCTTATAAGCTATATAACTCTCTTATTGGAAAGATCAATGTTAGCAAAAATGTAACTTTTAATGAAGAAGTAAGCTGGAATTGGAGTGACAGTAGTCGTAAAAATCAAGCTGAAGTTGTAGTTCCACTTCAAACAACTTCAAGTTGTCCCTTCCCTTTAACTGCAAGTAGAGATATTCCACCATGTTCGTCTTGCACCCCAACTTGACCAGCTTCAGGTACTACAAATAGTAATGGCAACACCTCAACATCATCAACTAAGTCTTATAATGAAATACCTTTAAAGAAATTCAGATCTTTAAAAGAGATTTATAAATATGGTGCATTTGCTTTACTTGTATCAAATCCTACAACATACGAAGAAGCAGCAAAGAGGGAGGAGTGGCAAAACACAATGAAGGAGGAACTCATAGCTATAAAGAGAAACAAAACTAAGAGCTAATTGATTTACCAGGAAGTGAAAACGCTATTGACCTGAAATGGATATTAAAACAAAGTATAATGCAGATGGGAATATACAGAAGCACAAAGCTCATCTTGTAGTTAAAGATACGCACAATAGCAAGGTGTTGACTTTGTAGAAACATTTTTTCCAGTTGCACAATTTGAAACAGTAAGAACTTTTCTAGCCTCGGCTACTTAATTGAAGTAGCATATTTATCAGTTTGATGTGAAATTAGCATTCTTAAATGGTGAGTTAGAAGAGGATGTGTATGTTACTCAACTTGAAGGTTTTGTAGTAAGAGGCAAAGAAACAAAAGCTTACAAAGTGAAGAAGGCACTTTATAGGTTAAAGCAAGCTCTAAGGGCATGTTATAGCAATGTTGACTTTTGTTTTTTGTAAAATGGGTTTGTAAAAAGTAAAAATGAGCTCACTTTTTACTTAAAGAAGACAAATAACAATGATCTTCTTTTAGTATGTCTTTTTCTAGATGATAAAATATATATAGCCTCTAATCAATCTCTTGTAGCTGACTTTAAGTCTAGTATGATGAGTAAATTTGAAAAGTCATAGATAGATTTGTTGCATTATTTTCTTGGCCTTGAAGTGAAGCAAGAAGAAGAAGGAATATTTACTTCTCAAATGAAATATGCAGAAGAATGACTATTTACTTCTCAAATGAAATATGCAATATTTGACAAAAAAAAACACTTCAAAGAATGTTTTCACTCTTGGCTTAGGTGCAATTATATGGTGTTCAAAGAAACAAGCAACAACAACATTATCATCTTCAGAGGCAAAATATATGGCTACTACCTCCTCATCTTGTTAATGCATTTGGCTTAGAAGGCTTCTTACTGAGATGCAGCAAAAGAAAAAAGGTGTTATTGAAATTTATTGTGATAATAAAGCTGCAATTGCAATGAACAAGAATCCTGTATTCTATTGAAAAACAAAGAAGATAGACATATACCTACATTTCATTCGTGATTTGGTGGAAAATGGTGAAATAGTTATGAAGTTCTGTAAAAAGAGAACAGGGTGCTAATATATTCACAAAGGCGATAACATTATAATCTCATAAGCATGTGATGTTTAGGTCATTGTTTGGTGTATGTAATTTTGAATCAAGGGAAATCATCTTCTGACTCCTTTTTTCAGGCTTAAATTCACTATGCACAATTCTGTAATATTATGGAATCTAAATAAGTTTCTATTTTCTTATTAGATTTTGTTTTCACCATCTCTATTATTAAGGATGGGTTTCGGGTTTTCTCCAGTTTGTATTGTACAAGTCTATGTTACGTTGTCCATCGGTGATCTGTATTAGTTTTGGAAACTTAACTTTCAATGTCTTTCTTGGAAGAATAGGAATATTAATGGAGAAATAAGGATTACCAAAGGTGTGTTCTTGTTCTCTTATATGTTTTGTTTATAACAAAATATGAGTTTGAAAAGGCTAGAACAGGAACGATTCTTAATCTTATCTTGCACAATGATTATAATTTCTCTGATGTTTAGGATTGTTATTTATGCCTAGAATTTCGTTGGATATCAATATGTATAGTGTTTGTTTGGCAATTTGTAGAGTGTTTGTATTATATGAATTTGCATTTGTTGTCATATCATATTATTACTTCATAATAAACAGTATAGTTCCCATCCACAATAAGAACTCGACGAAGAGGCGAAAACATTAGTCTAATACAAATTTGATTTTTGTACATTTACAAGTTAATTATGCACAAATTTCTTAAAATGAGCACCACATCTCATAAAAAATTGAATTTTTCTAATTCAAGAAATGAATTATTGATAAATATTTTATCAATAATTAATCAATACGAGGACTGGTATATGAAATGCAGGACATAAAAGATAATATAAATTCAACACATGAAGTATCTATTATGAAGATTAATGTTTAGAATCTGAAAAACTGAATGAGGTTAATTATTTTGCAAACTTTCTGCAAACTTATTTGGCACCAACAAAATAAAAACAAGCAAAACCAAAATAATAAAAACACCAAAAATTTGATAACGCAGTTCGGCACATCTTGTCTACGTCTACGGGGCCCTCACTCAGCTTAATCACTTTCACCGAAGTACAATAGTTTTACCCAAGGTTTTACTGAGCCGACTCCACTCAACCCTTGACACTATCTCTCAACCTCACTTCCCGTGAAAAAATTTCATACCCAATAGTATGACCGCCTCGTACTAACCTCAACAGAGGATTTTCTCAATCAGTCTTTTAACGAAAAAACAATGAACAAATAACTCAAGTGATTAACATAATAAAGAACGAAAACTAGATACACTTGAGATAGAAAAGAACAACTTCCCAATGAGTTACGTTCCACTAAAATAGATCTAGAAGTCCTCGCAACAACAATGCATTGATTCACGCAGAACTCATAATCAAATCACAAAAACTTCTACAAAAATAACAGCTTCAAAAATACCCAATCAACGACAACACATCAAAAAAAACCGCAGCACAGAACCATTCAACCCACTGCACATTTATTCAACACTCACGATTGAAGCGTAAGAGAAAACGCAGCATTCACATCAAGCATCTCAAGTTAGCGTGATCAGCATATATATAATTTCCTTAGCCCAAGAAAATGCACGCACATCACTTTCACTTTAACACCCACTGCACATTTAACTTTAAAGACTCCAAAATTGCTTGGCCAAAAAAACCAACACACGCACATGTAACCCCACAGCAACCCACTCACAAAACAAATTCCTTTCTTTTGCTATATATTCTTCAATCTTCAATTTACGCCCACCAGCGCACAAATATCTTAATATTCATGTGGGAAGTGAGATACATGCCACTTTTGTTTAAAGCATAGAAAAGAGGTAGTCAAGTCGTAGAGCTCTTGCCATTTGTTTTTAGCTAAGAAAAATTAGTTGAATCCCTCCAACATTCAGACTTCAATCCTCAATAGAAATCTCAGCTCACACATCAACATAATCCACCACACCTCCTCTCAAGATACACATCTATTCAAAATAGGATTCTATAACATCTAAAATATTATCCAAAATAGCTTTTTGAATATAAGTCATTATCCAATTAATATCTTATATGTCTAATAAGAAATAATTTCAAAACTAAATAAAAGATATATAATATATATCCTAACAATCTCTCCCTTTTTGGCATTGTTTGTCACAAATATGAAACTCTCTCTGAATAACATAATTGGATATATAAGTATCAAATTCACAATCCACATGAGATGGAAAAAGAACTCCCCCTTAATCAAATATCAAGTTTCAAATTATCCAATCATCCTAATTTCTCCCCCTTGGGACAAAAAAAATGTCAAAAAGTAAGATGAATAGTCTCACATATACCTTGAAATCTCCCCCTGAATGGAACATTTACCGTAAGCAATCTGATGTCTTCCCTTCGGGACAAAACAATGTCAAAAAGTATAATCATACCAACGGAAGAGTTATAAGCACACTAAGAAGATAAATTACCACCATTCAAAACACTAAGAGATATGCCCAAAAGAGAGAGAGATGCTCAAGAGAGATCCATACCGATGAGAGAGCTGAGGAGTCTTCGGTGGAGCCAAATAGAAATCACAATGTAAACTACTAAAAAAATGAGATGACAATAGCAGCATAAAATTAAAGAACTAAAAAAATCTTTTTTGTTTTATATTTTTTGTTTTTAACAACACAAAAAAAAACTAAAAAATGTAAACCACACTGTCCCTATGCCCCTCGAAGAAATTCAAATCTGATCTTTTTCTTTGGCTCGAATGAAGATGTGTAACACAAGTAGCCTGCAAGTTCTCGATAATCAACCATTTTTCTTTCTCTTGTTTCTCTTCTTTCGCTCACATCTCCAATAACATTTTCGCTGGATGATTTCTTCATATTCGAGATGAAGAATCTCAGTTCAAATCAGCTTCCATTATTTTGGTTGGTTCATCATTTGAAGTAACTGAAAGTTTTTCAGTTCGTGCAGTTCCTCAGCAGTAACTAACTGCAAATCAGTTTCTACAGTTACTTCCTTAGGAGTAACTAACTGTAAATCTAGGCATTTTCTTGTTTTTCCTTCACTACCTTTTTGTTATTGTACTTGATCCTTTCTAATCCAAGCTTGTTTCGATATCATAGGATGCTGCTAAAAATTTAATAGAGAGTGTCTAGATTTTCAGTTTTGACCCCTTTGAAACATCATTTGTAGTAACTAATAACATCTTGGCATTATATGTCCAATGACTCCACAAAAATGACATGTGGGTATAAATCTTCGATTCATTCTCGATGTTTCTTCTTCTCAGATAGATTTGGATATGTCATCTTTCTTTTCATTCACTTTAGAGCACTTACCCTTATAGCCAATACCTTGAAGATCCCCTTTAACTTTACCAATTTTCAACAACTTTTCTAGCTTTTCAGTACCTCCGTTTAACATTCTCAATCCCTTTTCGGTACTTACTAATTTCATTCTAGCTTCACCAAGCTCATTTGATGTCAACATTAAATTCTTTTCTAACTCTTTGATGGTATTCTTCATGGAGAGATTCTCTTCCTTCAATCTTTCATTCTTTCTACATATTTTCACCCACTTTTCGTACATTAATTCGTAAGCCTTGTTAATGTTCTCCACTTTACCATTTGACCCACTTTTTATATCTTGACTTGTTGTCTTGAATTGTTACTCGATGAACTTCTGCCATATTGTCTAAAGTCGGATCTATCCTTCTTTATTCTTTTCAGCCATTTACCAAAATTTCGTAAAAGTAGTACCAAATCTTTGTTTCCATTTGATTCATCTTCCGCATCATTCACACTTTTTCTAGTTTTCACCTGTAGTGCCTCTCTTGTAACTATGTTCGTGAAATTAGGATCTATGCCAACTTGCTACCAAATTCTGAATCGGTGACCTTGCTCTGATACCAATTAAAAAACCAAATGAGGTTAATTATTTCGCAAACTTATTTGGCGCCAACAAAATAAAAACAAGCAAAACTAAAATAATAAAAACACCAAAAATTTGGTGCAGTTCAGCACACCTTGCCTACATCTACGAGGCTCTCACCCAGCTTAATCACTTTCACCGAAGTACAATAGTTTTACCCAAGGCTTTACTGAGCCGACACCACTCAACCCTTGACACTATCTCTCAACCTCACTTCTTGTGAAAGAATTTTACACCCAATAGTACGACCGCCCGTACTAACCTCAACAGAGGATTTTCTCAATCAGCCTTTTAACGAAAGAACAATGAACAAATAACTCAAATGATTAAAATAACAAAGAACGAAAACTAGATACACTTAAGATAGAAAAGAACAACTTCCAGATGAGTTACGCTCCACTGAAATAGGTCTGGAAGTCGTCGTAACAACAATGCGTTGATTCACGCAGAACTCATAATCAAATCACAAAAACTTCTGCAGAAATCACAATTGCAAAAATACCCAATCAACAACAACAAATCAAAAAAAACCGTGGCACAAAACCATTCAGCCCACTGCACATTTATTCAACACCCACGATTGAAGCATAAAAGAAAAACGCAGCATTCACATCAAACATCTCAAATTGGTGTGATCAGCATATATATAATTTCCTTGGCCCAAGAAAATGCACGCACATCACCTTCACTTTAACACCCAATGCACATTTAACTTTAAAGAGTCCAAAATTGCTTGGCAAAAAAAAAACAACACACGCACATATAATCCCACAGCAACCCACTCACAAAACAAATTCCTTTATTTTGCTATATATTCTTCAATCTTCAATTTACACCCACCAATGCACAAATATCTTTATATTCATGTGGGAAGTGAGATACGTGCTACTTTTGTTTAAAGCATAGAAAAGAGGTAGTCAAATTATAGAACTCTTGCCATTTGTTTTCAGCCAAGAAAAATTAGTTGAATCTCTCCAACATTCAGACTTCAATCCTCAATAGAAATCCCAACTCACACGTCAACGTAATCCAACACACCTCTTCTCAAGATACACATCTATTCAAAATAGGATTCTATAACATTTAGAATATTATCCAAAATAGCTTTTTGAATCCAAGTCATTATCCAATTAATATCTGATATGTCCAATTAATAAATAATGTCAAAACTAAATAAAAGATATATAATATATATTCTAACATAATCCATTCATTATCTTCACTTTATTATCTAATTATTCATTAAAGGAATCAATTTAAATTTTCAAAACGTAACAGATTATGAAAGCATTTATTCAAGATGCAAATACATATTAGCTTTGATATTAATTAAAGGAATATATAAGTGTGATATTTCATCTCATAACTATCCTTAATTAATGAAATCATTTAGGCCCCGTTTGGTTGGCGGGAAAGTAAAGTGAATTTGGAATATGATTCTTTGGAAAATAAATCTATGGAAAGTAAAG
>JANIJH010000006.1:67376210-67388212 GCA_024520975.1 Erythroxylum areolatum | reverse complement strand
CAAACATTTATATCATTATCATTATCTATAATACACATATTTTCATTCCAATATTCACACATCAATTTAAATTGAAATACAGCAAAGTAAAACAATTAGAATATAAGTGTAAAGTTTAGATACAAGTCTCTCTGCATGATCGTGGTGGGTCATTGATCCTCCCATATGTACAGAAAGACTCTCTCCCTCCGGTCCTCTACGTTTGTTGATTGAGTTATACTCAGATATGGACATTGCCCCAGGTGACGTCTAATACTTTTGCCAACGACTCCATATTTGTTCAGAAATATAAGGTGGTCGTATACCAACCTTGTGTATCGCACCAATAAAGTCATGATAACATGTACATGCTCGTCTCTCTCATACGTAATGTATGACCGCATAGAAATTAAAATCCTAGAAAAAAAATTTCTAAAATAAAGGAAAAATTCGTTAAATACTTATAATGTAATAATATTTATCTAATTAATATATATATATCAATTAAATAAAGAAAATAATTTTTTATTGTACCTCAAACTTCTGAAAGTAAAATGCCGTTGTGGCCTGAGAGATATTCTTTCATACATAACCCCCAAGATCAATCTTCTCCTTAAATTTAGATGTCATATTTTTAGAACATGGTCCAGAAGGAATCGACCTAATATAAGAACAAATAATTTTATACCATTTGCAAAATTTTAAACCTATAACTTAATTATAAACATATAGTGCTTAATGTAATTTCATTTATAGATTATTGACAATTGTTATATTTGTTCTTCCATCAGGTCTCTCAGCTCCAGGCTGGCGGTCGTTTCCTTCATCTGATATAGGAGTAGTGGATGATGTAAGAGAAGTGGATGGTGTAACATGAGGAATAGCAGGTGATGCATCATCTACAACTGTAGGTCCTGAAGCAGGAGGAGGTGATTTAGTTACAGCTGCAGACTGTGATGGTTTACCTTTACAGTAAGTACCTCCAAATCGTTGTCTGAACCTGAGTCATATTATATTACGTTGTCTCTTTGGTGGCATGTTTCTACCTGAAATTCATTGTTTATTGAATTTTCTAGAAATATAAGAATTTGAATTCAATATTTTACACAATATATTCAAAAGGAAATAAGGCAATTTGTTGAATATCATATTCAAGTACAAACTTTGAACTAGAAGGTTAACAATTATTACAGTCATAGAACAAGAACAATAACAACTCACACTCAATAAGACGCAGCTTAACCCTTAACTAGTAGGGAGGTTGTTTGAAAAATTCTTACAGATACAACAATAAATCAACTTTAAAGCTGAGTCTAGTGTATTGCATCTATAAATGACAATGATATAATTATTTTCTTAAATTCCAAAGGACTTGAGAGTCGACAAAGGTAAATGAGTTCCTGATGTCTGGATTCCTGAGAAGGGTCCTAACATGTTCAAACGCACCAATTGAAACAGTGATAGTTCTTCCCTCAAGTATAGGGTTTTTAACACCTTCTTCTAATAGCGTTTCTACCTAAGATTAACCAATTGAACTAATCACCAAAGATTACACTTGTGAATTAAGAAAATAAGTTCTCGTTATGACTCCTAAGCTCGTGGTATTTTTCATCGATGCCTGACGGGGAGCTACATCACGAGTTATGGGTTAACGTTTATGGGTTAAGATCAAAATTATTTATTAATTGCATATCTATTTTTTTGTTTGTAATCATATATGTTAGAAGAGAATTAATGTTAGAAGTTTGATATTTAACCTAAATAGTATATGTACTAGTGCCAAATAAAATAAGTATTCATAAAAATATGAATACTTATTTTAATAAATTATTGTAACATATATAAATTAGTATTATATTAAAGAAGAAGCGTATAAAGATTCGCACATGAAAAGTCAAGAGAACCTAATCATTTCAGAGAGCATGAATGAAATAACGGATTGACATAATTAAGATATTTGGAAATATAAGTAAAACCCATCCTATATTAATTCATTAATAAACTGAAGTTTATATCACACAAAAATTTCGGTGGTGCAGGCTATTTACATTAAAAATGTAGGAAGTTCAAATGTGACTTCAAACCGCAAATAAATACCCAAATTAAACTAAGTACACAAAAACCTAGGAAATAACAAAATCACTTATCTCAACTGACACGTAAAAGGATCTTCCTGAAGTACGTGAATGAAGATGATGACAGAGCAACTCCCGAAAGCTGACGGCCAAATAAGATAACCAAAACAAAGCAAAGAAAACAGTGAATTTCAAAGCAATATGTAAATTGATATAAATTCATGTTCAGAAGTCTTAGTTATAGCATTTGAATGTCGCCATGTCATGCAAGAAAATCCAATCATTTGCCTTTTAAAACATAAAAAGGATGATAAAAGTTTTATATTCAATGAGGTAAAAAGAAGCAAAATGACTACGCTGTAAAATATAAAAATAGATACAAATTTGATTAAACTTTGTTAAACTATAAAGGAGTCTATTATCTTTTACCCTAAATATAGTACCTTTTGCATATTTGATATCATTGTGATTCGAATCTCATCCCTAAGCTTGAAGTCAATGATTAACTGCTCAATAAGCCATCTCTAATTTTCAATATTTTCTTCTTAAACATCTATCTATGCAATGAGATATATGTCGTAGTTGTCATTAATTCCTATAGCACTTAGATATTGTGCTGTATATATATGTATTAATAATTTTTCTGCTTGAAAAATGTTGTTGTTCCTACTTTCTTTAATAGAAAAAAAAAGCTTGTGAAGAGGAATAAACCTCTTTTTCATAGCATCAAAACATATATGCATCCTTTTTAACACCAATTTATCTTCTTGTTTTTCCTCTTAAGTTGAAGCTTGACAGTAGAGTCTAGATTTATTTGATTTAATTAACTAATATAACCACAAAGTTTTCTATCTCCATTAGGTTTCTCCTTTCACTTTGATTTTAAAACCTTCCTCCTTGTATACTTGATCATGCTAAAATTAACTGAAAAATGTAGCTTGTTTCTGCATCCTTCTATCATTTTTTTTAATTTTAATGCTAAAATTGTCAATAATTTTTTCTTGATAATTAGCTTATTGAATAATTTCACATATGACCTAACTTCTACGTTTTGAGCTTGAAGCATCTATCTTTTATGCCAAATGAATCATATAGTTCAAATAGACATCCTTTGATGCAAGAGAACTTAATCCTTTTGGGCGCATTCCTCTTAAAACTCAAATCAAATCTTGTTGCAATTGTATAAAAATAGTTGCCTCTTTAAAGTGTTTTTCAATGTTAAAGACTATCTATAATAACCATTTTATGGAAACAAAATCATGAACATATCTCTTAGTTTGACTACGTCATCACAAAGTTGCATATATTTTGTAAGCATTAGGATATGCATAACTAACCAAGAAACTCTGATGATCTTTTACATCAACATGGTCTCATGACCTATATCAACACTAATGTCAAAATCTAAGTTATAATCATTTAAATTATGTTTCTTTGCATTTCCTTCAACATCCTATTTAGTGTCATTAACATCCATTCCACTATTTTCATTTGATTCAAGTTCTACATCTACATTTGCATTATTAACATCATTAGCCTCTTTTTCATGCTATTTGTCATGTCTTTTTATCATAAGTACAAATGATACTAATCCTTAAATACACATCAACTATACCATACAACTTTAATAATTTAATAAAAACTAATGCACTCCAATTGGACTCTAACATCTTCAAATCATCAGTTAACTCCTTCCTAAGAATTAAATACCATGCACTAATAATATTTTTATAGCCTAATTTAGCACCTATTTCACACACCTTTCTCAAACTACCATAAACCAATTATATATTGTCAACATTTTAAAGTTCCTGATCTTCATACTTTAAATTCCCTCTCTAGTTGAAGTTTCCACCACCAAACATCCTTATAATGGTCTTTCCATTTACTATTAGCTTATGAAGAAAAATCAATCCAACATAAATTACATAATTGATAAGAAAGCTACTTATAATGGAATAGGTTTCTCAGTTTAGTCAAATTAATTATAATACAAAGCTCACAATATATGATGTCGCTATATTCAATTTAGGATTGGCAATAGTCCAATAATCATCTTTACAACATATGATAAGCTTGTAAGAATTTATATAAGAGTCCGTAATACATTTTACTAGTGTATTTTGTTCAATTAAAAACTTGCTTTTCGATTATAAAAAGAGGGACATTATTTATTCTCTAATTCAACAAAACAGATAAAACTCAAAGAACAAACATTTCATCAAACACATTATATGTATGAAAAATTCATCTCAATATCACAACAAAAATAAAGTTTTGTCCTTTCTATCACTAACATTTCTACGTTAAAGTTCTTTTCCAATAAAAAAATGCACAAACAAATGCAAATAAATCAAATACCCAAATATATACAAAAATCCATCCATAAAATACCTCAACAATGGCCGGAGAAGACGACGACCAGTAGCTCCACAACGTCAATGACAAATTGGTGGCGACGATAAACGTAGGAGATGACACCAAAGACGCAGCAGATGTGGAGAAAGAAGGTTTTTGACACAGGTGGGAGAGGGGAGAGGCTTCAGGTGCAAGTGGGGGGAAAGGGTTTTGAGTGTGAGTTTTAACTTAAACAAAACGAAGTGATTTGGTTTTAAAAACGTTCAAGCCGAAGCAGACAACGACGTATAGCTAGTGCATTTTATCGATGGAAATTTTCTGTCGACAAACTCAAAAACCAATTATTCCACCATCAATTCTTGCCTTATTTATCGACAAGCATTTGATACCGTCGCTAAATTCCTATGCAAATTGGTATTTACCGATGAATATTGCTACCGACACTAAATGAAAATTTTCCCAACATTTTACTGACGGAAATAGAATTTCCATAGGTAATTGCCGACCATTTCTTTTCCATTGGTAATTTTCCGTTACTAATACCTAATTTTCTTGTAGTGGTTAAGAAAGAAGTATTAGCTCTATTAATGCTTAAACCTATTTATAACAAGTTTTCAATATAAATTTTATTAAAATTAATTTATATTGTATTTAATCTTTAATTAGAATTACAAATAATTATGATTAAATACCAATTATACCTAAATAAGATCCATTATCTCATACTGATTCTTGTTTATTAAATAAATGTTACATTTAATCATAAAGTTTTTCAAATTTTACAGCAAAGTCTAACTTGATTACAAAAATATTTGGTTTCTTTAACCTGTTATTTATGTTAATTATTAAATTCTCAAATATATTAACAATAATTATAAATTCTAATTCTAATTCTAATTTTTAATTTTTAATTTTTAATTAGAATTAGATAAATCAAAACTTATTTTAATTTATCCTTAATTTTTTAATGAAATAATTTATAATCATATATTAAGATTGACAAAGTAAATGATCATAACTACCTAATTATTTAATAATATCAAAATACTTTTGACTAACCTTTTTTCATGCATAATATTTTTCATATAATTCAATTATTTTATAAAAAAAATATTCCAAACATAAAATTAATATCTACATTTTTTTAGTCCAATTATAATAATTGATTCTAGTGGCGACCAGCACATACATAATATTTTTTCGAACATTGCTTTGTCACTTCAACTGAGATTGACGCGCTCTTTTTCGTCTTTTTGTTTTTTAACAATAGAAACAGTCAGATATTTGCATCTTTTATGCCAACTTTTCTTTAATAAAGCCGTTTGTATTAAATATTTAGTACGAATATAGCTTTGTGCATGCCAAAAACTCGCGGGCAGCACTTGGAATGTCACATTCTATAAAAATGATTCCAGAAACTCTTTGTTCTTTTAATAAAATAGTGTGATAATAATTATTTTTACTTTGTTCTAAGTGAGGCATGGAAGTAAGTGAGTGAGTGTGGGGTTGGCTTTTCATAACCTAAACCAGAATGATAATAAAGATGATAGTGATCAAGCAACTAAAGTCCATTTTACAATGCAGACTGGACCTCCTCTTTAATTTTCCAACTTCTTTTTCCTTTCCAAGTCCACAAAATCAGGGGACTATGGAATAAGCAGAGCGCTAGAGCATTCAAAGCCGATGAGACGGGACCATATAACTTTAATGTTACCGAGAGCTCAGTCATGGCAATCTCTTTATCTTCCGTAGAACTTGAAGAAGAGAAGTTTAGAGCCAGGACAAAAACAAAAAGCATCGGTCCTCCTCCTCCATCTAGGTTGTGGACTTCCCTAGTCCTTAAGTTTATACCGTCAATCACAACAATGGTCCTCCGAAGAAGATATATCGTCCAAGTTCCAACTGACGAAGAAAGATTCCCTACTTGATCGATTAGAATCAAACTGAGCTGCAATTTTTCGTAGAAATTCTCTTCCTAAGATGGCTTCTGGAAAAGCACCAAAAGGAAGGTGTTTTTTGGTGGTTAAATTCATATGTCCATTAGTGTATTTTTATATCAAGATTTGTGCCTGAAAAAATAGAGTTGATTCTATTCCATTTTCTCTCCTTAAATTATTTAAAAAAATTACAATAGTGTTAAATTAAATAGATAAAAATTTAAAATGTTATCTACAATATCTGAACTCATGATATTATTAATAAAATTTAAAATAATTATTAGATTATAAGTTAATTTTTTAAATAAAAATGTTAAATGTTTGGACATTATAAGTGATACTAGAGTAATAATTTCTTAAGAAGTTACCTAAGCTGTAAATTGCACTCTTTACATTGGATATAAATCCCTTGGGTATTGAATAGTGTCGCACAGGAGATTAGGGGCCATCCTGACCTGCCAAATTTTGCTTGAATCTCTTATATTTGTCCACTTGCTATTAAATTTGTTCAACCTTCCTATCGAACTCATTGGACCTTCTAGTCAAAACTGACAGAAAGAGACTTCTTTTCGAAATCATTCACAACGTGAACATATGTAGGGGTAAATGAAACATATGAGTTTCGTTAGAGAAGACAGAACAGAAGACTTCGTGTCTTCAACGACATAAGGCTACCAAACTTGGCAAACAGAAGTGTTTAGACAATAAACACAATTATTTTATTATGGAGAAACCCATGTTCCTAGCTAGAAAAAGGTACCTTCCAAGCAATCATTGAGGCAAGATTCCTCAACACTTCCATGTCAGTTTCATAAGAATTGGACGATGGTTCTTAAAAAGGGAACATATGGTGCAGGAAGAGTAGCATTATTTGCTTTCCTTTTCTGTTGATGAAATCCTTCTATAAACACACATTGGCCCACTTTCCGTTAACACTAGAATCCTCACCAAATCTTTGGCACACGAGGTGTAACTTAATGAAACTGTAGAACTTTTAAGGGGTGTAACGAAAAATTTCATTCGTTGATTTAGTCACGTTTGAAAGAAGGAACAGAGAAAGCTTAATGCATCTTATAAGATGTGCCACGTAAGCAATACCATGTTATGACCTTCTATGCATTGCCAAACTTAGAGCTGGTAGGGCATCAATTTGAAGCAGTGAATTAATACATATTATGGAATAAAAAGTAATTTGGTGATCCTGAAAGCAACAGGAACAAAGATTCTTCTCTTGATAGTAACGCAGTGGTCAGAAGGAAACTTGGCTATACTGAAAGATGCCTGTTCCTGTAAGAAACCAAAGCTACTCCGTAAATAGAAAGGGGTTGCAGTCCAGAATTGCAGAATGGGAATGGGATATTCATAGACAACCATTACAAATATTATGCATAACCACCAAATGAACGCAATCACAAGCCATGCAAACGACCTTTCCTTACTTCAACTTAAATAACAAACATAGGAGAGTAAGGCAAGACATCTTGATTCTAAAAGATGTATATATATACATAGCTGGCCAGCTGAACAGTACTATTATCCGCAAGCATTTGAAGAGCTAAACCACCTCAATGCAAAAACCTACAATTAGGTTGCTGAGGTTAGCCATTGTTCATCATCTTATCTAGTACCACTTTCAGGTCCACCGACTGTCCATTCTGTGTCAGTTTTTTCACTGTTGCTCCCACCAAATCTCCGCGGGATCCCATACCAACATGATGTCAACAAGGTCATCAACCTTTTCCCTGTTTTCATTCCCACCAGTGTCTGATTCATCATCCAAAGTTGACGCAGTTGGGATAGCATGTGGTACCATATGGGCAGTCGGCACTTGGGAGTAACTGATTCCGCTCCTTAATTCTGATGTGGATGACAAGGATTGCAAAAGCTTCCCACTCAGCAAAAAAAGTTGACCCATGAGAACCCACAAACATGCACCTTGGTCCTGTAACATGTAACTGTACTTTAGTTACATATCTCGGATCAAATGTGAAAGGGCAATAAATAAAAAAATGTAAAAAATATTTAATTTCGGTTCTATAACTTTAAACGAGCTTTTCATAGCCGAAACGAGCGTGAATCTGCCACTATCTTCAGGGAAACTATTCACTGGAAAGCGATTAATATCATTTTACAATTTTCTCAAAGCGTAAGCTCTTTTAACAGATTAGAGATTCTTTATGCTTACGAATGATATAAGTAACTGCAGGAGACTTTAACCTTTATGTATAACTTTCATATCGGGCTTCTCTATCACAGGCCCGAGCGGGATCTATTTTTAACTCGGACTTCTACCCATTAATTTAGATCATTTATTGAGCCACTTTATTATCTTTATCCGGATTAAATTACGTACTATAACTAATAACTTATTTAAAAATCGAAAAATGCAATTAAATGCCCAACTTTATAGGAAATAGTAAAAAATATTCAACATTCTCTCCCTTGGACAATACTTAATTGTAGTATTGACTCAAGTTGAAAACAATTTAAAAAACTCGATTAAGTTACGCTACTGTATTAGTCGATTAAGTTTAGAAAAAACATTTAATCCAAAGATAACGAAAGTTTATCATTCTGTCCTACGAGGCTTTTGATACCAAAAAGTATCAAATGTATGTGTCATGTGTGATATAGAACCAATAAAATCATGTATATCTAATACCTCACTAACGCACAAACCATATCAGTTCTATCTGAATCCTGAAATCCTTCAGATTGTACCATATAGACCTTTTTACAAACATCTTTATTCAGGAAAGCGATTTTGATAGCCATCTGATGTAACTTTATATCATTAAGAGCTACAATTTTCATAATCACTTAAAATGTATCCTACGAGGATACGAGAGAAAAGGTAACATAAAGTCAACCTTTCTCCCTGAGTGAACCATCAGGCAATTGAGCAAGCCTATAAATTGCTGAACTTTATCCCACAATCTTTTAGGTCTTTAAAACTTCATTTACAACTGTTGAGTTTACAGTTCCGCTATAAATCAACTAACTTTCAGACCTTACTATGATTTATGACTTGTATCTCATCAATCATTGCAACCAACAACATTTTCACATTGGTCCAGAAATAGCTTCTGTAAAAGTAACTAGATTTGTAACAGTTCTAATATCATAGTCCTGTTTACTTAATAGACTATGTAATCAGATGGAGTAGCAGGTCATCTCACTCTTGTAGATCTACACAACTGCATTAGATCTTATACCTTCAGGAACTACTGTGTGTACAAGTATGGGTTCTTGTTCCTGTATAGGCACAGTACAGAGACCATGATCCACCAGATCTAATTGTAAGAGTAGCGGGTATAAGATAACTGTAATATTCGCCCTGCTATCATCCGACGAGCCCACCATCATCATAGACATTGTATCCTAGAAACTTAGCTGTTAGTGATTTCACTATTCTGATCCCCCCTTCTCTACAGTAAGATCTGTAGCCTTTAGAGCGATCAAAATGTCTTACTAAATAGAAAGGAACAGAACGAGCATGCAATTTTTCTTTATAAGGATTATATTACCTCAATAGGGTAGCCCCGTACATGAATATGTGTAAGGCTATGTTCCCACACTTTTACATAATCAGGTATATTAGTTCTGTTTTGCATTGACTTCTTCAAGTTCCTTAGGGTGCAGTTATGCCTTTCAGTAACATATCATTTTGCTTAGAACTACTCAGTATAGTGAATCAAGTCACTATTCCAACCGATTCTATATATCAAGCAAATGAACCTTTTCACGTCCTAAAACACCATGTTTTCCATAATACTCTCCTTTATGGTCAGATCTGATGCTTTGGATGTGTTTTCCCAATTGGTCTCAACCTTCAATCTTTAAGCAAAAACATATAACTATAATGAGAATAATCATCAACAAATGTTAGAATATATTTGAAATTGCATAATGTGTTGGGACCCGTTTCCGGAACCCAACTAACTTATGAATATCCGAAAACTTAAACGAATATTTCCATCAATCATACTTCTCAATACATTACTTATAGCTGAAAATATGATCATTTACATTTCACTACCCTCAAATCAAAGGGTTTTACAAGTTCTAATATATCATAATCCAAAATACCCAGTACAAACATTACAACTCTATCAAAACTCAAAAGGTAAGCAAATCTAAAGTATTTTCTTCATGCTCTTGCTTTTTTGACTTCTTATCAAAATACCTGAGGAGGGGACAAAGAGGGGGTGAGCTTGACAGCTCGTGAGTAACAGTTTATATAAAGCATAAGCAAAACCGTTAAATGTTCATTTGTCGTATAAAAATCATAATGAATTTATAAAACTCTCCGTTCTCAAATTCTCAGTCAAATTCACAACTCTAACTCAACTCATAGTTAAAATATCATCACATAACACTCAATTATGCACCATTTATGACTATGCAAAGATGCAATGCACAAACAAATGGCTCGAGGGTTCCATGGAAACAGAATAGTGAAACTGAACATGAACATAATGAGTCCTTTTCGGAGTTCATATGCCACAAGCGGACAGCCGGGAGAAGGCTCTTGTTAACGTGCATGTGATGAACAGAATGGTTCCGCTTTCACCTAGACAGAAGGACATAATCATGCTCAAATCACTTTATTAAATGTTCATACTTCTTCTTCTTTTCCAAATGTACAAAATGCCATAACATTTTTCAAGGCATAACATAAAATGTTTCAATGCATTTTTATCTTTATTTTTGAAATTCATCAACAATAATTCATATATCGAAACATGTAGTAGTTTTGCAAATCATTCAAAAGCAATATAGGCAACATTTATGAAGTAATTGAAATCATTTTATTTTCTTGACTTGGAAGAAAACATTAATGGCTCATTACTCAATTATAAACATGAAACCCACCTGATTTCCTTGCTTATAGGCTTGCTCAGACTAACTATTCTCTTTGCAAACAACCTGAGGTCTCTAAGGCTCTTTCCTGTTGTATCTTTAATGTGTGCCCCGTGAGTTGATCTAACTGAATTAGGTCTCTTCACTAAATGAGGAGATCCTTGGCTTAAATGAAAGCTCTTCTCTTCCTCTACCTTTTTCTCTTTTTGAACAACCTCAAAATCTTTCTTATAGGCTAAGGAAATTGAAACCCTAGCTTGGTTTCTCTTTTCACTCTCCTTCTATTCTTCTCTCTGTATTTCTCTCTCTTTTCCTTTTCTCCTTTCTTTTGTTATTCTCTTCTGTGCTTCCTTCTATTTATAGGCAAGACAACACTTCTTCTTCCAATTATGCCTTCCATTTATGCCTTATGTCTTTTGCACATAAGTGTCTTGCCAAAAGCACTCTTTGAATATTCTGACATTACACTTTATTCTAGAAGAATCTTCTCTATTGTCTTACATCCCCAATGACACCAAAATTACCCAATTCAGATATGTGGTTAGAAGATACACTCCAACTATTCTTGGACTACTTTTGTCCAAATTAGTACATACTCATGCACAACCTCCTATCCGAAATCTAAGCATTATAGAAGAATCTTCTCTATTGCCTTATGTCCCCAATGACACCAAAATTACCCAATTCGGATCTATGGTTAGAAGATACAATCCAACTATTCTTGGACTGCTTTTGTCCAAATCAGTACATACTCATGCACAACCTCCTATCCGAAATCTAAGCATCTTAG
>JANIJH010000006.1:67321487-67356028 GCA_024520975.1 Erythroxylum areolatum | reverse complement strand
TTCGCTTATGATTTTGCTTCCGCCTTGTGTTCCTTTCGATCGATTTCGATTTTGCTTTCGTTTCCTATTCGTTTTCCATTCCTCCAGTTGGGATCCGGATTTCCTGATCAGGTCCCAACAGCATATGAGCATAGGATAAGAGAGCTAGGCCTGTTTCACTAATATGTCAATGTTCTCTTTCGAAAATACCATTTTTTTGGTGAGTATAAGGACAACTCAAACATGATTATATTCCATGTTGTGTAAGGTAAGTTAATAGGGCTTTAAATTCCCCTCCCATGTCAGTGTGAAAGGCTTTGATTTTTCTATTTAACTAAAGTTCAATATTGGTTTTGAATTTAATGAAAATAGATAGTGTGTCTGATTTTAGCATCAGGGGATAAAACCATGTAAACCTAATGCAAGCATCATCAAAAATGATATAATATCTGTGTCCTTTTATTGAGAGATATGGAAATGGTCCCCAAACATCATAATAAATGATATTTAATGGATTTTTGGTTGTGATGTCATATGTTTGAAATGGTAACTCATGCAATTTTCCTTGTTTACACGCATCACAAAAGGATAAATTGTTTAGGTTTATGTTGAACTTCATTGAACTCATTGAACTCAGAATTTGTTTCAATATTTTGTTAGAAGGACGTCTTAGTTTGGCAAGCCAAATATTTGCATTCTTTTGTATTAAATTTGCCTCACAATGACTTTTTTTTGAAGAAAGGAAATCTGTGTAGTGTGGAGAATCGAAAACATTAGAACTAGGAGCAGAATGTGATTGTTTGAATGGCCTAATTTGGTTTTGTGGCTTGGTGGCCTCAAGACTACATAAGCCATCCTGAAGCACTCCTTTGAGCAGAACCTTCCCTATTGCCTTGTCCTTAAACAAACAATTAACATCAGTAAACTCAATAGTAATATTGTTATCTGTGGTGAGTTTAGATATGCTCAATAGGTTTTTGGTTATGTTTGGAACATGTGGAATTTGTTTCAATGCAAGAGATGTGTGTATGTTGTCTTGGAAGTGAATATGAGATAAACCCATATTAGCAATAGGAAGAGAAGTACCATTTCCAACAGTAAGTTGATCTTTGCCACCATATCCTAAACCAATTGAAAGGTTGTTGAGGTCTCTTATTACATGATTTGTAGCTCCATTATCTACAAACCATGTACTATCACTAAATGTTTTAGAAGAGGGATTACCTTGTTGATTTAAGGCCAAATAAGATTGAAGATATCCTTGTGGATTGTTTTGTGTAGATTTTCCATTGCTGTTAGATCTCTATGGTTGGTTAGTGCTTCCTTGCCATGATATTTTGAACCTTTTATGAAATTTGAGTGCCTCATGACTGGGTTTGTGGCATAGCTGACAAAATGTTCGATTTCCATTCCATCTGCTTTCTCTTCCACGACCTCCTATGCCTTTAAAGCGACTCCTTCCACTTGATTATTACGGTATTTATTATTATTGTTAAAATTTGCATAGTTGGCAGCAAGTGATGAGATGTCTGCATCAATAATTGTATTCAACTGTTCTATTCTTGTTTCATGCATCATGAGAGAGTATTGTATTTCTTGTAGAGTTGAGGTTTTCATGAAGTGTGTTAGATAAACCACAACATGATCATATTCATGACCAAGACCATTGAGAGCACTTAATATTAATCCATATTCTATGATGGCATGTCCTGCAACTTAAAGTGTGTCTCTTATAGTTTTAACTTTTTGCATGTATTCGAATATAGTGTGTAATCCCTTTTTAATTGTTGAGAGTTGATGTTTGAGTTGCAAGACTCTAACCATGGAGGTTTGAGCATAAAGATTTTCGAGGATTTGCCATACTTGGTGGGAGGAGTTGGAATGATTTACCTGACCAATCACTTATTCTCCAATGGTTGAGAGCAACCAATATAGTAGTAACTAATCTATTCTGTGCTGGGTTTTGTAGTCTATGTGGTTAGTGGCTTGATATGCATCTGCACTAAAAATTTGAGGAGGAGGTGCAGTGGTGATGAAGTGTTCAAGTTCAAGGGCTCTTATGGCTATAAGTACTTGTGCTCTCCAGTTGATGAAATTCTACCTATTAAGGTTAATGGAAAGGTTAAAGTTCAAGGTTTTGCTAAACTGGGAAAATCAAGAGGAGTGAAAGGCTATGGGACATTATGGCTAGTAGCTGATGAGCTAGAGTTGGGATCCATGACATTGATTAGGAAAGCTGTAATACCATGTAAGAACTTATTAGAGGAATGGAATATGTATATGTTTTATTGTCTCACAAACTGGTTATATATACTTGATGTACATTCGAGAATTACAATAGAAAGAGGAATAATATTGATATTTGTTACAGATGAGTATTAGCCAGTTATTGTGCGTCTGTTGTAACAGAAGTGTCTAATAGTTGGAAATGGAAAAAACTCGTGTGTCCTTAATTTGTTCTTCATTTTATAGTACAGCCACATCAATATCATCAAGAAACCCAGAGTGAGGTGTAGAAATAGCCAAAAAACAAGAATGAGGTAAAGCATTAACAGCTTGATCTTGTTTACCTGGTTTATATTTAATGGAATACCGATAATCCATAAGTTTTGGAAGCCATTTTTGTTGTTTCGATGTCCGAACTACTTGATCTATGAGATGTTTGAGGCTCTTGTGATCTGTTCGGATGATAAACTAGTGACCCATCAAGTAATGACGAAACATGGAGACAACTTTTGTGATTGTATAGAATTCCTTTGCATAAGCCGACTAGGTTTTTCATTCTATAAGATAATTGTTTAGAAAAATATGCATTGGGGTGATCTTGTTGGCTTAAAACTGCACCGATTCCACATCCATAGGAATTAGTTTCAATGACAAATGATAAGAAAAAATTAGGTAAAGCCAAAACTTTATCTGGGCATCAGCTGACCACTAAAACTTAGCTTTATGTAGTAACTGACTAAGAGGAAAAGCAATGGTGGCATACTGTTGTATAAAATGATGATAATATTAGGTTAAGCCAAGAAATCCTTTGAGTTATGAAACAGTCAAAGGAATAGGCCAATTCATAACAACTTGAACTTTATAAACATCCATTTCGACACATGCACTGGAAACTCTATGACCCAAATATTCAATTCGAGTTTACCCAAAACAAACATTTGGAAAGTTTTGGAAAAAAATTAATGTTGTAATAATTGTTCTAGCACAATAACTAATTGTTTAAGATGAGAAGTCCATGATGGACTATAGACAAGTACGTCATAAAACAAGAGAGCATAAACAATCTCAAAAATGGGTGAAGTATATCATTCATAAGAGCTTGAAAAGTGGCAGGAGCATTTGTGAGTTCGAATGGCACAACTAACCATTCATAGTGGCCATAGTGTGTTTGGAATGTTGTCTTCTTAAGATCTTTAGGACAAACTCAAACTTGATGATAACTAGCACGTAATTATAGTTTAGAGGAAACTGAAGAGCCATACAACTCATCAAAGAGTTCATCACAGTAGGCATTGGAAAGGAATCCTTCAGAGTCACTGCATTTAAAGCCTTGTAATCTACGCAAAACCACTAAGTGCCATCTTTCTTTTTAACTAAGAGGACCAGTGCCGAGAATGGACTTTTACTAGGTTGAATAATTCTATTCTGAAGCATCTTATTCACCAATGTTTCTATTTCTACTTTCTGGTTATAAGCATACCGATAAGGCCAAACCTTGACTAGTGCAATTCCTTGCTCTAATTCAATGGTATAATCATGTCCACGGGATGGACAAAGACCATGAGGAATGGAGAAAATAGTGAGATCCTCAAGTAATATAGCGGCCAAGTCATTTGGTATATCGGATGGAATGGAAATCCCATCTTTAAAGATAACATCCATAAGGATTGCCTATAATGTGTACAATTCGAATACAGCATGTGTGACCTACAACCGCTTAACTTGGTGAAACATAAGAGTATTTGAAGTGGACGAAATATGACCTTGTAAAATAATAAATTTGCCATTAAGGTAAAATTTGATAATGGAAGAACTGTAGTCTACAATATGGGGATCCAGTATGGCAAGTCAAGATATATCTGAGCTAGTAATTGGTAGTACATACATAAGGAACACAATCTGGTGGCCTTGAATAAAGAATGGAAGAGCACAAATGATTCCTTGGCTTTCTAAGTAATGCCCATTACTAATAAGAACTCGAAATGTAGGGGATAGTTCAATTGGTAACTTTAAATGGTGGGCAAGATGAGGAGTGATAAAATTATCAAAAGTTCCACCATCCAACAAAACTTGCATATTTGTGCCATCAATAAAGCCATTAAACTGAATGGTAGCAACTCCCGTTGAACCCTAATAGGTATGGAATGAAAGTGAGGAACAAGAGTAATAGTAATGTCTTGAGATTCCTGTGGATTTGCAGGTTCCTCGGATGTCAGAGATTATTTATGTCTATATCTGTGATCAACAACATAAAATGATGATTAGGACATTTGTGGTTTTGGAAAAAACTTCTCATCATAATTATAACATAGTCCTTTTTCATGCCTAATTTGCATCTCTATCGATGAGATTCTCTTAATGGAAGGTAACGGTTTAAAAGATGGTGTAGGAAGTAATGGGGTGGTATTACGTTTGGTCACTGTGACTGTAGTCAACAATCCTACTGAAGGAGACTTTGAAACTAACACTAAAGGGACAAACGACACCACTGTGGCCTTGGGAAGAGAAGAATAAAAAATTAGTGGAATCCTTCTCATGATACATTCAATCCAAATCTGCTACACATAATAAAGTCAGTGGTTTCTGTTCTATCACATCACGATGGACGTGTGGTTTTAAGCCACTGACAAAGTAGTTAAGAAGAGCCCCATCTGTTAATTCTGTGGATTGATTGGCAAGCATCATAAAATTATGATAATATGAGGCCACCGAGTTAGATTGTGCAAGTTTAAACAACTAAGCCTTATGACAATCAAATTGTGAAGGTCCAAATTGATGTTCAATATCATCAGTTAAAGTTGCTCATGTGGAAATTTGCGTAAACTTCTGTAATATTTGAAAGTAAGGCATTACCGGCCCTTCCATGTGTACTGTTATAATGGTCAGGCATTGAGGATCTGGGGTATCATAATATTAGAAAAATTGCTCTTCCTGAAAAATCCAGTTTAGAGGATCAATGCTATCAAACTGTAGAAAATCCAATTTAATTTGTTGCAACTAGAAAGCTTGCAATAAAGAAAGCAATATGCTATGTGTAGCAACTGTACTAGAGGATGGAATACATTCCTAGAAATTTGCATCTTTACTATTTTCTATGCCATATCTAAAAAAACAATAACACATGATGACTTATTTGGTAGGTAGTTTGATTGCTGATAATCGTATTTGGGCAGATTGAACCCCATTTGTTGTTTTTGAAAATCCTCCTATAAGTAGCATTTTGTTCTTGTGGATAAAAAATTAAGGGAAAAAAAGACAATTATGCTAAAAAGTTATTACAAATTACTCAAGCTATGATCTTTTATTATTGCTTTCCCTTCAACAAATACTAGAAAAATGAACTTCAAAAGACATAGGTTAGTGAAGTAGTCGTAGTAGTAGTAGTAATGGTGGTGGTGGTAGTAGTAGTGATCATATTAGTAGTGATAGTAGTAGTGATAATGGTAGTAGTAGTAGTAGTAGTAGTAAGTAGTAGTAGTAGTAGTAATAGCATTAATAGTAATAGTAGGAGTAGTAGGAGCAGTAGGAGGAATAGTAGTAGGAGTAGTAGAGGTAATAGTAATAGCAGCAGTAGTAGTAAGAGTAGCAGTCGTAGTGGTGGTAGTAGTAAGTTGATATAATCCGCTGTCAGTTAATCACTCATAGAGTCAACTAACAATTAATGCAATCCACTAATTGCTAAACAGGTCCGATACCTAATTTACGTGTTCAGTTATTAGAAATACGAGCAAAAGGAGTTCAAACAAGTATTATGTTTTCTTATTTCCTTATTTTCTTAGTTTTTACTTATAATACAAATTATTATATGCTTAGTGAACAAATGATGGATTGAACTTTGAACATTAAACAAGAGATGCATTTGGATGATATACATTGGTTAGCATTGGATATTTTTTAAGTGTATACTTATGGTATAGATTAGACTACTAATGTAAAACATGTCATTTTTACTATGTAATATGTTTCAAACCTAAATGAGTAAACTTGGGAAAATTCATCCATTGCAATTGTTTCCATTTCCAAAAAAAAGTTAGACTCTTTGAAAGTTGCCTACATCACCATATGGGAATTTGCACGTTTCTTTTCATTTTTTGGTCTTTTTTTCCCTTTTTTTGGTTAGCTCAAGACTTTTTAATGATTTTGATGATCACCTTATAATATTTCAAAATTCAAATTAAATTTATTTCTTTATATAGATAACGATATTTTTTAAAGGAAATAAAATCATCGAAAAATTACTTCCTTTCTTACAAGAACCTTCTTAGTAAACTTTTCTTATTAACACCTGGGAGAATCTTACATTTTCGAACAATTAATTTCGGAAATTTTTGTTCCAGTAGAGATGGTATTGAAAATCCAAAGTCAACTCAAAATTAAGATTAAGCAACGACTAGTCAAAGAAATTGTCTATTTAAAGAAGAGCAACAATACTTGTGAGGTAATAAACATACACAGAACTTCGATACATTTGAGCAATATCTATATTCTTGAGATTTATATCATTATTATTGTGTCTTAGAAAGTGAAATCACTCTATCCGGAGAGAAATTGTTATTTCAGAGATTTCTTTTCATTTTTCATTTTATTTTTCTATGAGCTTTTAGAAGCTTGTTATACTCTTCGAGTGTGAAAGGTTGGAGAATCTTGAAAAATATATACTTGTGAGCTTGGAGAGGCTTGTCAAATTTAATACTCGGATTCTTATGGTAAATCACTCAAGTTGGATACTTGGAGACTTGATGTAGGCTTGGTTGTTAGTCGAAATAGTATAAATCTACTTTGTCATTCTTTCTCTCTTCTAACTTTAAATTTCCGCATTATAAGTTTATATTTTCAAGAGGCTTTTTAGTTTTTCTAGTAGGCTCCTTTTGTTTCTATAAAGCAAAAGGTTCTTTTCACTTTAAGCATCAACTGGCTCCTATCAATTAATAAGCTTATCTCTATTTGAGCTCTAGTAAGCTCCTATCGATTAACGGGCCCATTTCTTTTTTAGTGTGAATAGGATCCTTTCGATTAATAGACTTCTTTCTTATTTTAAATAACTAGCAGGATCCTTTCATTTTAAACATTAACAAGTTCCTTTCGAAGTTTAATAGGACCTTTCCATTTGCCAACCCATTTTGTTTAAGACGGATTGTTAAAGATTTAAAATACCTTATAAATTTTTTCACACATAATTCACCTCCCTCTTACGTGTATTTGCTTTTATCATTTTCTATTAGAGCGAGGTCTCATATTTCTTGTGTTTTATAGCACGTGATAGATCATAGAAAAAAACTTAAGAAGCTTCGAAGGACAATCTATCTAAAAGCCTCTTTACTTTAATGGAAACAACTATTTGTATTGGAAAGAGAGAATGATCATCTATCTTTAATCGGTAGATATTGAAATATAGCAAGTTGTCAAAGTTGGAGCTACACATCCTGCTACTGACAACATGAAATTATGGACTGATGTTAATAGAAGAAATACAATCATTTGATCTGTGCATTATCTCCAGAAGAGTACGTAAAGATATCCTATTATTCTATAGCAAAAGAAATGTGGGACAAGCTTTAAGTTACTTTTGAAGGAACAAATGAGGTAAAGAAACATAGAATAATTCTTTTAGTGCATCAATATGAGACTATTTACATGAAACAGGGAGAAACAATAGACAAATTCTTCAAATATTTCAATAACATCATCACTGCCTTGAAAAACTTTAGCAAGATATATCCAAATGATGAGCTAGTAATAAAAATTCTAAGATCATTACCAAAGGAATGGAGATCTAAAGTGACAGCTTTGGAAATCGCAAATGATCTTGATACAATCTCACTTGACTGGCTGAGAGGAAACTTAATGATTCATAAAGCTGAGCTTAGGCGAGATGAAGGATCCTTATACAAAAGGGGAATGGCACTAAATGTAGTTAACGAATCAAATCCATCAAATGAGGATGAAAGCGATATTGAGTTGCAAAAAGATGGAGATGACGAATTCAACTCCATGGTCATAAAATATGCCCAATTCTACAAAAAGAAGCTTATGAAGAAAAGAGAAGGAAACAAGAAAATTGGAAACAACAGGTTCCTATCAAAAGGCAGTAGCGACAATAGCAATACACAAAATAATCAAATCATATGTTATCACTGCAAGAAGCCTTGACATATAAGACCAAAATGCCCTCTTCTTTAAAAAGACAAGAAAGAAAACAGAAAACTCAAAAAGCATGCTATGACTACAGATTGGTCAAATGAGGATTTTGATAACTTTAAAGAAGAAGAGCCTGAGGAAGTCAGCAATGTTTGCTTTATGGCCGAATCAGGAGATGATGAGGTACATTATTTTGACTCTGATATTAAAATTGATGAATTGAAAGATGCATATCATGACTTATATGATCAGTATAAAAATTAATAGTGTAGTATTTCAAAAAGGTTGAGAAGTCAAAAAATAATGATGAATCTTTAGCGAATAAGAATAAATTATTATAATCGAAAAACAAATATTTGTTATCTAAAGTCACTTCTCTTGAAAATGATAATAAACAAAAAATTACTGAAAAAGAATGCTTGGAACAAAAAATAATTTAGTTTGAAAACTCATTACTTGAAAATGACTCTGCTAAGATAAAATAATTAGAAGAGAAAGTTATTGCTTTAAAACTCAAAAAAGAAAATTGTGCTAAGAAAATTGTTTCTTTTGAAAAAGAGCTTACTAATTTTGTTAATGGAAGAAACAATCTTAATGCATTACTTGGGAGTGGTAAGTGTGTTTTTGATAAGGTTGGAATATGATATAATGAAAATAACAATATCAGGTCATACAAAAACTTCTTTGTTAAATCCAGCGGTAGCTATAATCAAAACAACAAGAACATGGTAAGTGGTAAAAATCATAACTATCATTCATCTATTTTGTGCAATTATTGTGGTAGAAATGGTCATATTAATCACTCTTATTACTTTCGAAAAATGGAAAACCATCTTAAATATATGTTTAGAGACCGGAAGGTCAAACTATTAATGTGAAAGGATCTAGAAAGATTTGGGTACCTAAAATGAGATAATACGCTCTACAGATATGCTTCAAAATGGAGACAAAGGAAAAATCAATGGATAGTTAATAACGGTTGTTCGAGACATATGATAGGTGAAATATTACATTTCAACTATATTGAAAGAAAAAACAAGGCAAAGGTCATCGCAATTAGTAAAATCGGTGATTCTAACTCTGCTTCTATTGAAAATGCTTTTTATTAATGGATTGAAATATAACATGCTTAGCGTAAGTTAATTATGTGATAAAGGTTACATAGTAACTTTTTATGCATCACATTATGAAATAAATGACAATCTTAATAATAATATTGTATTTGTTTGTCCTAGAAATCAGAACATATATTGTGCTCAATTGGAAGATATATCTTCTCAAAGTGACAAGTATTTTGTCTCAATAGAAAAGGATTCACTTATTTGACATAGAAGATTTGGACATGCTAGTATGAGCATTTTATCAAAATTTTCCAAATATGAGTTAGTTAGAGGACTGCTGAATTTGAAATTTGAGAGCAATCAAGTTTATGAGCCTTATTTAAAAGAAAAACAAATCAAAAGCAGTTTCCCTCCTAAAAATATTGTGACTGCTAACTAGCCATTTGAACTCGTGGACATGGATTTATTTGGTCCTACTATGACTCAAAATTTTGGTGGAAAACTTACGATTTTATTATAGTAGATGATTTTTCCAGATTTATAGGAGTTTATTTTCTATTAAATAAAGATGATACTTTTGAAGTCTTTGAGAAGTTTTGCATGAAAGTTCAGACTAAAAAACGATACTGCATTACATCGATTCGAAGTGATCATGGAGGAGAATTTAATAACAGAAAATTTAAAAACTTCTACAACAAAAATGGTATAACTCACAATTTCTCATACCTAAAGACTCCTCAGCAAAATGGAGTTATTGAGAGAAAGAGTAGGACTCTCATAGATATGTCCAGAATAATGATATGCGAAAATGGCCTACCTTACTGTTACTGGGCGAAAGCCATGTCAAGAGCTTGTTATATACTCAACAAGTGTCTTATAAGGCCTATTTTGAAAAAGACCCCCATAAGTTATGGAAAGGAAGAAAACCAAATGTTGCTTACTTTCAAGCATTTGGCTGCAAGTGTTTCATTCTAGACAATAGAAAAGACAACCTTGGAAGTTCGATGTGAGATTAGACGAGGCTATTTTTTTGGGCTACAATACTAGTAGTAAAGGATTCAGAGTATATAATTAAAAAAAAGAAGATAGAAGAATTGACACATGTTGTATTTGATGAAGCACTACCTTCGACAACATCAACTGACTCAGATGATGAAGAGTATCCATTGGCACGTAAAAATACATCAGAGAATCAAACTACACCTATAATGCCTTTAGAATTACAAAATCAAGAAGGCCCCTCTGAAGCTAAAACAGAGTAGGTTCTTTCATCTCAGCAGGAGCCTATGCAACAAAAAACACTGAGAGAATGGAGAGATTTTGATACACATCAATATATTATGTGGGATCCCTCTGAAAGTCTAAGAATAAGATCATCGTTCAAGAACAACTTTATTGCTCTCATCTCATAAATAGAACTAAAGATTATTGAAGAGGCCCTTATTGACAAAAAATGGGTTTTAGCCATGAAAGATGAACTTAATTAATTTGATAAAAACAAAGTCTGGAAGCTAGTACCTCATCCTCAAAACAAGTCAATCATTGGGCTCGATGGTTATTTTGAAACAAATTTGACGAATTAATAGGAAGGTATTAATTTTGATGAAACTTATGAACATGTTGCTAGATTGGAATCGATTAGAATTTTTCTTGTCTTTGCATGCTATAGAAACTTCAAGTTGTTCCAAATGGATGTTAAAAGTGAATTCTTAAATGTTACATAAATGAATAAGTATTTGTTAAGCAACCCCCAAGTTTTGAAGATGAAAACCATCTAGATTATGTGATGAAGTTAACCAAAGCTCTAAAGCAGGCTCCTCGAGTATGGTAAACTCTTTGCTTAAGAATAACTTTGAAAGAGGAAAAGTCAATAAAACCTTATTTATTAAAAGAAAGGAGAATGATTTACTCATAGTGTAAATATATGTTGATGACATAATATTTGGTGCTACTAATCCATCCTTTTATGAAGAATTCTCAGCATAATACAGGGGGGTTTTGAAATGAGAACGATGGGAGAATTATTATTCTTTCTTAGATTACAAATCAGACAAATAGAAAAAGGAATGTTCATTATCCAAGACAAATACATAAAGGAACTCATCCAAAAATATCATTTTGAGAATGTCAAATCAATGGGTGCTCCCTTGTACACTAGAACTAAACTTGATAAAGATGAAGAAGGCAAAGTTATGGATGAGACAAAATATAGATGAATGATTAGATCACCACTATATCTTACAAGTTTAAGACTAGACATTATGCTTAGTGTGTGTCTTTGTGCACACTTTCAGTCAAATACAGAAGAAAGAAACCTTCAAGCATTCAAAAGAATCTTTTGATATCTCCACGGAACTATGGATTTTGGACTATGGTATCCAAAAACTAATTCATTTGACATAGCGGGTTATTGTGATTGTGATGCAGATTATGCAAGTAATAAAGTTGATCGAAAAAGCACAAGTGGTTATTGTCAATTTCTTAAAAGATGTCTAGTATCTTGGCCCTGCAAGAAGAAAAATTGCACAATGCTTTCGTCGACTGAAGTAGAATATATAGCAACTGCCAACTACTGTGTTCAAATCTTATGGATGAAGCATTCACTATAGGAATTTTCTCTAAACTTTTCTTATATTCCTATATTATGTGATAATACTATTGCTATAAATCTTTCTAAAAATCATGGGCATCATTTTAGTACTAAGCATATAGAAGTAAAACATCATTTTCTTAGAATTCATGTTTTAGAAGGAACTAATGATCTTTGGCATGTCAATACTGATAATCCAGTAGCTGATATCTTCACTAAGTCTCTTTCAGAAGATAGATTTTATTTATTAAGAAAAGAACTTGGTATGTGCAAACTTTCTGATATTTAATTGTGTTCAAAGATACTATACTACTTTCGTTTGCAGTTATTAGCAAGCCCCTATCAAGCTAAATCAGTAATGTAGAAGGATCTTACAGTTTGAATGAATTATTTAGAAGGGTCATTCTAGTTTAATAACCTAGAGTAAACATCTCTTAAATGATATCGTCATTTTTACATCTTTGTACGATTATGACTTTTTACTTTTTGATTGATTAGTTCTTTCCCCTCTTCTCTTTGACAATGAGAAAGGGGAGAGTAGATATATTTTTTGATAATAATAAAAGGGGAAAGCAGTTAATGATCTATGATATTTTTTCAATATTGCCTTGATGATATGTGATGTATTATGCTGTGATATGTGATATGTTAACGAAAGGCTAAAGTCTACAAGTATATCTTGGTTTATGTGAATTTTTGAAAATATATCTATTATTGGTTGTCTCATCGAAAAGTGGGAGATTGTAAGCTCAAGCCTTTCAAATGATTTTGTTGATGACCTTATAATATTTCAAATTTTAAATTGGATTTATTTCTTTGTATAGATAATGGTACTTTTTTTAAAGGAAATAACATTATAGGAAAATTACGTCCTTTCTTACAGGAACCTTCTTAGTAAACTTTCTTATTAAGATCCGAGAGAATCTTACCATTTGGAACAATTAGCTCCGGAAATTTTTGTTCTAGCAAAGATGATAATGAAAATCCAAAGTCAACTCAGAATTAAGATGAAGCAATAACTAGTTAAAGAAATTGTCTATTTAAAGAAAAGCAACAACACTTATGCAATAACGGACATACACAGACTTTCGAAACATTTGAGCAACATCTATATTTTTTAGAGTCATATCATTCTTATTATGTCTTAGAAAGTGAAATCATTCTATCAAGAGAGAAATTGATATTTCATAGCTTACTTTTGATTTTACATATTATTTTTCTGTGAGCTTTTAGAAGCTTGTTATATACTTTGAGAGTGGAATGTTAGAAAACCTTGAAAAGTATATACTTGTGAGTTTAGAGAGGTTCACCAAATTTAATGCTCGAATTTTTATAATAAAAAACTCAAATTGGATGCTTGAAGGCTAGACGTAGGCTTGATTGTTAGCCGAGCCAATATAAATGTACTATATCATTCTTTCTCTCTTCCTAACTTTTAAATTTTCACGTTATAAGTTTGTATTTTTAAAAGGCTCTTTTTGTTTTCATAAATTAAGAGGTTCTTTTCACTTTAAGCATCAACAGACTCCTATCAATTATCAGGCTTATCTCTATTTGAGCTCTAATATGCTCTTACTTAATTTCTTTATTTTTCTTTTTATGATAAATTCATGTTTTTTACAATCATTTCAATTTGCATTAGAGAACAAATCAAGAATAATGTTATGAAAACCATTAATTATTTATATATTAAATGCAAAATTTTTATTAATTAATAATAATATAAAATATTTAATTATTTATTTACAAAATCAATCACATAATAATTAAACATAAGTAAAAAAAATTCATTACCACTCTTAAATTTTGATAAAAAATATTGGTATAACTATTAACTTCTATAATTTCAACCATATTGCTTGCATAATTAGTAATTCTATTCTCATTCCGATTCTCATTTTTCATTTTCATTATTATTTTTTATTTCAATCCCTTCATTATTGACTACAAAAGGAGACCAAAATATTAATTTTATTACTTAGTTAATAAAATCTTCAGCGTCTACATAAAAAATTAATTTTCAACTAAAAATTCACGTGAAGTTAAAAATCCAACTTATAACCTCATTTATAAGGATAATTTGATGACAATACATGCGATGGATAAGAAAAAAGTTAACCAAATCAAAAAATACTAAATAGAATTATCGTTTTGAATTAAATAGTTAATGAGTCGACTAAAAATTTTAAAAATTTAGATATTGAATTGAAATTTTTTAAAAACTTAAACACTTTAAAAGTTGTTACTCCTTTATATTATGATTGCGCTTAGATTTGTTGTACTACATTTGTATCATAACTTATATTCAGTAATTTAGAAGCGTGAAGGGTTAATATTTAAAGTGTTTTCTTAAATATTTCTTAATATCTTTTATCAGATTGATGGATATATATGCAAAATCAATCAAGTTAGGATAAGTATTTTTTCAGTTTTATTTGGATTAGTTATTTAATTTGTATTTAAATTTTGTCTTTATTACATTTTTTAGAACTTGCTTAATTCTATTTTTACTTTTAATTTATTGTTTTTCTTTTCAATTTCAAGAAAAAAATTGTTTGGGCTTTGGTTTTGATTTTTACTTATTTTCATAATTTATAAAAATAAAAAATTATTAATAATATTAAATGAAATAAATTCTTAAGTGAAATTTGAACTAAAATTTACTTAATATTTAATTATTATCAGTAATTATATTGATATTAAAAATAAATTTTTTAATAAATTATAATAATATAATAAAATAAAACTATAAGTTTCCTCATGCGATAGAGTTCGTTATTAAAAAATGACTTAAACAGTATTCAATTCATGGTTGATTTTTCTATCTCAAGCATTCTTTCGATTCACATATGTTGAACACAGATTTTCACCGGAAGAATCCAATATTTACTAAACTAAGAAGTTAGTAATATCTATGAAAAAAAGGTGATAATTACTATAAAACTAAATATACTTTCCATAGTATTTCTATTATCATTTACGTTCAAACTAAACATTGGTGACATGACGATTTTGTATTTATGTAAGATACACAAAAATTTAAGAATTAAAATATTAACATAATCTTAATATATTGTTAAAATTGTCTATATCCAGCTATAAGTAATAGCATGTCTATTGTTAGCTTACTTAATGTTTATGAATTAGCTTAAAAACATTAGAATATCTCATAATAGTTTAAAATAGAAAATAAAACAGAAAGAATGAGGCATTATATACCAATTTAAATTTGATTTGAAGAAAAATATAGTTAATATTAATTGATTCAGTTAAAAAGGAAGAGTCTAAAATAGAAATTTACATAAAAAATTATTAAATCCATCAAAAAAATTTTGAAGAATGCGTAATTAAAATCAATATTTTAAAAACTAAATTGATTTGATTGGTTTAACAGTAAAAACCTCAAACGGGTTAACCTTTCAGTTTTGTTTTATAATTTTTGGTTATAATTAGTTTAGTAATTTTGTTATTAAAAATTAGTAAATTTATTAATTACTCAGTTAATATTTTAGACTAAGTAGTTTTATAAAATAAAATAAATCAATTAATTTTCATTCAGTAATCACTTTTTAATTGAAATTTAAAATTTTTAATAATCAAGAATAATTTATTTCAATCATTTTTAAAAATTTTAATTTTATTTAATATTTAATTGTTTTAATAACAGATTAATATAATTGAACATCTTAATCTTTAAATTTTTTTATCCTAACGATTTAATTGCTTTTCCGATTCGTTAAAATTACTTGAAAAAGAGTGTGAGAAGGCCTCCAATTCCGATTCGAAAGGTTACTTCATTCTGATGGACAATGAGATGTCTGAGGATTACTTAAGATCAGCACATGACCAAATATCTTTCCAAATATTGCTTTGTAACTTCAACCGAGATTGATGCGCTCTTTTTCTTCCTTTATGGTTTTTTTTTTAACAATAGAAACAGCGGTGAGTGTTTGATAACCGTCCCATTTTTGCATCTTATCTTATTATGCCAACTTTTTCTTTAACAAAGCTTGTTGCATTAAATATTTAGTATGAATATGGCTTTGTGTGGGCAGCCACCCATATCTAATGCTCCGTTCAGAAAAGGTGTTGAGACTTGAAACTTGGAATATCAAACTCTATAAAAATGATTCCAAGAGCTCTTTGTTCTTTTAATAAAATAATGTGATAATCAAGTTCTTTTGTGCACAGAAAGTAACGAGAATTCTCTTCGTAACATGCATTAATGATTTTCTTCTGTCTGTTACATACTCCCTTCTATTCAAAATAAAAGTCGTTTTAGAGGAATTTTAATTATTCAAAATAAATATTGTTTATAATTTTTCATGCATGTTTATAATTTTATTTCTAAAATTATTCTTTAATTTCTCTTATATTCTAATTATACATATTACATTTTCAAGGCAATTCAACATGCAATTAATAAGGATATATCAAATATTTCACTAACTTTCTTAATAAATATGCATCTCTCTAAAATGACTTTTATTTTAAATAGGAGGGAGTAATACACAACCTTGTGTACTAGGTATGTCCAACTAAGAGAGTTACTTATACGTAAGTGAGGCATGGAAGTGAAGTGCCTGTGGGGTTGGCTTTTCATAACCTAAACCAGAACGGTAATAAAGATGATAGTGATCAAACAACTAAATTCCTTTTGACAAGTCAGACTGGACCTCTTTTTTAATTTTCTGTCTGTCTTTTCCCTCTCCAGGTCCACAAAATCAGAGGACTATAGAATAAGCAGGCCGCTGCAGCATTCAAACCCCATCAGATTGGGACCATATAACTTTTTTTTTTTGGAAAAATTTGGGACCATATAACTTAAATGTTACCGAGAGCTCAGTCATGGCAATCTCTTCTCTGCCGTAGAACTTAAAGAAGAGAAGTTCAGGGCCAGGAAAAGCAAAAAACAAAAATACATTGGTCCTCCTCCTCCATCTAGGCTGTGGACTTCCCATGTCCAGTCACAACAATGGTCCTTCTCCTTCTTTTATTATACCTAAGCCGAAGATGACATATCGTCCAAGCGTCAGCTGATGAGAAAGATTCCCTACTTTGGATTTCGATTAGAATCAAACTGAGCGGCAGCATGTAATCCGTTGATAGGACCACTTCTGCTATACAAATTCACTTTTCTTTTGGAAAAATCTGTATCGTCTCATTTTTTATAAGAGTAGAGAATCTGAAAATTATAGATGAGATGATTTGAAATAGAGTAACTACTAACAGGTTAATGAAATAGAAGATTTTATCTTTTACAAAAATGTCAAAAAGAATTTTTTTTTGCGTTTAAATTTTATTATTTTATTATTATATCAAGATTTGTGCCTAAAAAAAATGTTAGATTCTATTCCATTTCATCTCCTTAAATTATTAAAAAATTATAATAGTGTTAAACTAAGTATATGATAAATTTAAAATGGTATCTATAATATCTAAACTACTGATATTATTTAGTAAACAATTATTAGATTATTAGTTGAAATTTTTAAATAAAAATGTTAAGTTTTGGACATTATAAGTGATACTAGGGTGTTAATTTCTTAATTAGTTATTAAGGAATCAATTCTAAGCTGTAAATTAGACTCTTTAAATTGAATATCAATCCTTTGGGTTTTGAATATTGTAAGGAAACTTATGGTTTATCATATAGAAAACTACAAAATTTAAAGAAGTGTTCATACTAATTTCTATCATAATGGATTTTGAGGTCCAGAATCAAGTTGATAAAGCCGAATTTGGGCTGGGATCTTGGGAACAGAGTGTTGCACAGGGTGTTAGGGCCCATCCTGACCTTGTGTTCAATCAGAAATCTGCCATATTTTATATTTGTCCACTTGCTATTAAATTTCCTCAGCCTTCCTATCGAACTCACAAACACACATTGGCCCACCTTCCGTTAACAGTAGAAAAATCTTTGGTACATGAGGTGTAAATGAAACTCTAGAACTTTAAGGGGTGTAATAATTTTCATTCTTTGATCTAGTCACGTTTGAAAGAAGGAACAGAGAGAGCTTAATGCATCTTATAAGATGTGCCACGTAAGTAATACCATGTTATGACCTTCTATGCACTGCCAAACTTAAGAGTTGGTAGGGCTTCAATTTAAAGTATTGAATTAATACATATTATGGAATAAAAAGTAATTTAGTGATCCTGAAAGCAACAGGAACAAAGATTCTTCTCTTGATAGTAAAGCAGAGATCAGAAGGAAACTTGGTTATACTGAAAGATGCCTGTTACTGTAAGAAACCAAAGCTACTCCATAAACAGAAAGGGGTTGCAGTCCAGAATTGCAGAATGGGAATGGGATATTCATATACAACCATTACAAATATTATCCATAACCACCAAATGAACGCAATCACAAGCCATGCAAATGGCCTTTCCTTCAACTTAAATAGCAACCACAAGAAAGTAAGGCAAGACATTTTAATTCTAAAAGATGTATATATATATATATACATAGCTGGCCAGCTGAGCAGTACTATTATCCGGAAATTCCAAGCCAAGCATTCGAAGAGCTAAACCACCTCAATGCAGAAACCTACAACTAGGTTGCTGAGGTTAGCCATTGTTCATCATCTTATCTAGTACCATGTTCAGGTCCACCGACTGTCCATTCTCTGTCAGTTTTTTCACTGTTGCTCTCACCAAGTCTCTACGGAATCCCATAGTAACAACATTGTCAACAAGGTCATCAACCTTTTCCCTGTTTTCATTCCCACCAGTGTCTGATTCATCATCCAAAGTTGACGCAGTTGGAATAGCATGTGGTATCATATGGGCAGTCGGCACTTGGGAGAAACTGCTTCCACTCCTTAATTCTGAGGTGGGTGATAAGGATTGCAAAAGCTTCCCACTAGAACTGCCATCGTGGGTAGGGAAAGCATTGGAATGGTTAAAATGGGCACTATGAGCTTGCCTCTGCTGTTGTAACCATGCTAGTTCTTGTGAACTTAATGGCATGGATTCTGAGTATGGTCTAAATGAAGGCGGATCAATGAATTTTGATGGAGGATCCTTGTTAAATTGATGGGAAGCAGGACGCATGCTAGGTAGCTGAGAGAAATTAACGCTTTTTTGAGATGCAAAACAATAATTTTCGTCAGGATGTTGGTTCAGTGAGCCATAGAGTTCAGGTTTAACAGCCGGGAAAAGTGGCTGCACTTGAGGCACCTGGGTTATTGACGTATTTACAGGAAAATGTTGTAGTGACTGATAAGGTTGATACATATATGGTGATGGTTGCGACTGCTGAGTTGAAGGCATATGATACTGCTGCTGGGCAGTTTTCTGGCCCCCACAAGCTGCTGAATGGTAAGATTCTTGATTTGGAATGGAGGATGCCACGGTCTGAGGAAATGGACTAAAAGGCTGTAGAGATCCTCCTGTAATAGGAGGCGGTGGTGCTGTTGTTGCAGGTACTTTCATAGTAGGACTCTCATGAGGCAGATTTGCAGCGTTTGAAGAGAGATTAGGAGCTTGTTGAAAAGCTGTAGGAACTGGAAGTGGTACGCCAGGTTGCTGAGAGGCTGACGATGATGAATCCATGGTGGTGGACTTTAACTGATCAGATTTGCCTTGCTTTTCCAACCGTGAATCATTCTTGAACAGTTGAAGCTTTGCAAGCTGGAGCTGAACCTGGGCTATCTCTTGTTTGTCCTTCAAATCCTTGACTCCACCTTGAACCTGCAAGAAACCTTTTATATTAGGTATCATTGCAGTGAGTCACTGTGTTGATATAGCTCTAAACAGGTTTTAGAGCTATATAATTCCTAAAGGCCGAAGTCTTCAGAGCTCGAAAAAAGATACACACTCACGAAATCTTTTAAACCTTAATAAACCCCAGAAAGAACAATTAAGTTAAAGTTTTTTTTTTTTGTGGTAAATAATTAAGTTAAAGATTTGATGCTTAGATATCAGTATAAACATAAGCCTCAAAAAGACAAGCTATTAAAGCATAAAAAACGAGAATGAAGCTTGAAGCAAGAGATTTGGTTTTGGTCAGAGCGTAGCATAACTCGACTACAGCTAAAATCAACAGAAAAGGAAACTAAAAAACTATGAAGACGAGCAAAAAAAAAAACTGTAACAGATGGTAGATGAGTAAACAGAAAACTACAAGCATTGATGATGTATATAATAAAATAATAAGAAAGGGAATAAAGTGAGAGAAAGAGTAAGGCAAGAAATTTAGGTGGCTCCAATTGGTAATTATTGGATCGGGTAATCGTATTAGCCCTAACCCCTAACATTATCTAAATCCTCATTTCACCACGATTCTTAAGAAACGTTACTGTTAAGTTTATCATGTCGGTCTCTGAAACCATCACTGCTCATCGTTTTGTTCTTTTTGGCTCCTCGACTAAATACGGTGTCTCAAAAACCATTCATAAGTAATGGATAGATTAACCAATCTTTTGATCACAACATATTCTATAACCTAAATTCTGGCCATCAATGCACTGGTCAAATTCTAAAAAATTTGTCTCAAACAAGCTTTGAAAACTTAACCTTACAGACTCCTTCATAGGTCAGACTTATTCAAGGTGTAATAATCTTATCTCATCTATGGATTAAGGATAGCATTGGTCTAGTATTATCTTTAACTTGGGATAGCAATTATCTTTTATCTCTTTCTGGTAGTTATCTTGTTTCCTTCCTATCTAGATGGGTTTCTTTGTTAGAATAGAACTCTATTTCATGCACTGCTGAGTCCTATTAAAGGGGACCAAGTTGAAATAAAAGCAAGCCTTTTATGTCATATATTCACGCGATGGAATCCCTCTCTCAAATGGATTCAAGGTCTAAGGCTCCCTTTGAAGAGTCTAAGGCTCCCTTTAAGGAGTCTACCAACAACATAGAAAGTCTAAGAAGCTCTAGGTGTTCAACCCAAACCGACGGATCACTAGATCTTACAACAAGCAGTTTTGTAACATTTTGGTATCAGAGTATACGACGATATGAGATGAGGTGGAGAATCGACTACAAGCAATTGAGACAACACAGTCAGCCACAATGGAACAGATCAAAGCACTCTCACAACAAGTAAAGGAGCTGCTACCTGCAGGATTTTCACGTCCCCAACAAACAGACGCATCTTCGAGCAACAATCAGTTTGCACGACACCATGTGTGCACCGCTGCAATTGTTGGGAACCAAAGAAATATTGACGGTAGGACTATGGGCACCATAACTAGTTACACGAAACTAGATTTTCCTACTTTCCATGGCCGGAGGATCCCCTAGAATGGTTAATGCGTGGTGAGCAGTTTTTTGAGAATCAGCGAACCAGTGAAGAAGATATGGTGGGATTAGCCGCCTTCCATTTATTTGGGGTGGCTCAGATGTGGTATCGACGACTCAAGCATGAAAAGGGCCAACTTCAATGGTCAAACTTCCATAATGAATGTTCGCTCTGTTTTGGGCCAAAGAAGGGCAGCAACTCGATAAGGGCATTGACAAGCCTACGTCAAACGGGTTCAGTAGAAGAGCATGAAACTGAGTTTCAAGAACGGTTAGCATGAACAGGTACTTCTGTTCCTACTAATCTCCTTGTTGGGATGTACGTGGCAGGGTTGGAAGAGGTACTCAAGGTTGAGGTTGAATTGCAACAACCCCCAGATTTGGCAACACCAATGAGTTGGGCTTGTGCATATGAAAGAATGCAGCAAGTGACTAGGGCAAGTTTCAATCACAGGATGCCATGGCAAGGTACATGGACAACAACTAACCCAACCCTAGGCTAAGGGTTCCGAACCGCATCCAGTCAACCAAATTCTCAGCCTTCCTCTGTCAAGCATCTAAGTCGTGCTGAAACGGCTGAGCGGCGTGCAAAGGGATTATGTTTTAACTGCGATGAACCTTATTCCAATAACCACCAATGCAAGAAACTCTTTTGGCTAGAGTTGAGGGATTTGTTCCTGGCCGATGTGGAGGAAGATAACGAAACAGAACCAGCCATCTCCCTACATGCCATCATGGGACAACAACATGCCAAAACAATGCAGTTAGACGTTGAGGTGGACAGACAATTCCTCCTTGGATTGGTAGATTTTGGAAGCACCCATAATTTCATTAGCTGAGTAGCTGCAACAAGTTTAGGGCTGCATGTCACACCACTACCAAATAGTAGTGTGTCCGTGGCTAACGGTGACAAGGTGTGTAGTTTGGGGGTGTGTAGTCAGGTAAAATTCTCTATTGTTGACCACCAATTCTTAGCTGACTTTTATGTGATTTCTCTTAATGGTTTTTACATGGTCTTGGGAGTGAAATGGTTACAAACATTGGGGCTTATTACTTGGGATTTTTTAGTTCTTACTATGGCATTTACATTATCCGAGCAACAAGTAACATTGCATGGCAGGAAAGTTACTTCCGGAATTGCTATCAATTCTTTAAGAAGTCCACAACCTTCACCACCTCAGTTGGAATCCCCGTTGAAAGAGTACGAGGATTTGTTCCAGGATCCCACGAGATTACCTCCTTTAAGGCGTTGTGATCATCGCATTTGCTTACTGCCTGGCGTAGCACCGGTGGTGGTCCGACCATATCGGTACCCACACCTGCAAAAGGATGAGATAGAGCGCCAGTGTACACAAACATGGCAGCAAGGTGTAATACACCCTAGCCAATCACCTTTTTCTTCTCCTGTGTTGCTGGTATCTAAACAGGATGGTACGGCATTTTTGTGTGGATTATCGAGAACTTAATGCCGAAACCGTCAAGGATATGTTTCCTATTCCCGTGGTTGATGAGTTGTGGGATGAGATACATGGTGCTCAGTATTTCACTAAACTTGAACTCAAATCGGGATACCACCAAATCCAAAAGTTTTCTGTTGATGTGGAGAAGACCGCCTTCTGCACACACTACGGTCATTTTGAGTTCTTAGTGATGCCATTTGGCCTCACAAATGCTCCTTCAACATTTCAAGCTTTAATGAACGAAGTATTTCAGGCAATCCTTCGCCAATTTGTCCTTGTATTTTTTGATGACATCTTAATCTACAGTCCTACCTGGGAGACTCATATGAAGCATGTCAGACAAGTTTTTTGACTATTTCGCGCCCACAAGTTGTTCTTGAAGCGTTCCAAATGTTCCTTTGGGGAGCACCAGGTGGCATATCTTGGACATGTAATCTTAGCCTCTGGTGTTTCAATTGACAGCAACAAAATCAAAGTCATTCTAGATTGGCCACAACCGCACACAATTATAGCTCTCCGTGGCTTCCTTGGGCTCACCGATTATTTCTGAAAGTTCATACGAGATTATAGGTCCTTGTCCAGCCCCTTAATAAGCATGTTGCGTGAAAATTCCTTTCAATGGGATGACAAAACTCTTGCCGTCTTCAAACAGCTGAAACAGGCCCTCTCTACGTCACTAGTACTCCAACTTCCCGATTTTTCTGTTCCCTTCATAGTTGAGTGTGATGCTTCAAGTGGCAGAATTGGAGCTATCTTACAGCTGCACGGGCACCCCATTGCTTTTTTTAGCCATCAATTGGCTGCACGCCATCTCAAGTTGACCGCTTATGAACGGGAATTGATTGAACTGGCCAAAGTTGTGCAACATTGGAGATCGTATTTATGGGGTCGTGCTTTTGTCATTCGCACCTACAACCTTAAATATCTATTGGAGCAACATCTCACCACTGCTCCCCAAAACATTGGCTAAGTAAGTTGATGGGCTTTGATTTTACAATTGAATATCGAGCTGGTTCTTTAAACAAAGCTACTGATGCCTTGTCTCGCCGAGATACAACCGCTATCTCCCTTGCTACCATCAATCAACCCCGACCACTATTGCTTGATGACATTCATGCCGAACTCAATGGCAACTCAGAATTGCAAAAACTCATGCACCAGGAAGAACAAGGGGAAATAGGAGATGAGTGGAAATTACAGGATGGGTTGCTTTTGCGCAAAGGGCGCATTTTTCTCTTCCCAACATCGGCACTCCTATCTTCTATCCTGTCCACCTACCATGATAGTGTGCATGAAGGCATACAAAAAAACCTTGCATCGTGTCCGCAGTGATTTTTATTGGCAAGGATTAAAAGCTGCAGTTGCTGCCTATGTTGCAACGTGTCCAGTTTGTCAATGAAACAAGACTAATAATCTTAGCGTGGCGGGACTCCTTCAACCGCTTCAATTACCTCACCAAGTTTGGGCGGATATATCCATGGATTTCATTGATGGGCTGCCAAAATCATGGGGTAAGTCAATCCTTTTGGTTGTAGTGGATCGGTTTTTGCAAATATGCTCATTTCATGTTGTTGGCTCATCCCTACACTACCACTCAAGTTGCACAAGTTTTCTTTGAACATATTGTTTGCTTGCATGGAGTACCTGAAACTATTACTTGTGACTGCGACATTGTGTACACTAGCCTCTTTTGGAAGGAGATTTTTCATTTGCACGACACAAGATTGCAGTTTTCCACCATCTACCATCCCCAAACTGACGGCCAGACCGAGGTGATAAACCGCACAATCAAAATGTACTTACGCTACTTTGTTGGCGAGGCACCTCACAAATGGGTTTCTTGGCTTCTATGGGCTGAATATACTTATAACACCTCATATCATAGTACCCTACATACTACTCCATTCAAGGTTGTTTATGGGCGAGACCCACCGCGCCTTCTCTCTTATAGTTCCAGTTCCACCCCAGCTGAGGCCGTGGATGATGCCTTAGCCATGCACGACCAAATACTTCAGGATGTTCGCACCAACCTTTTAGCAGCACAAAAAAGGATGAAGGAAATATATGACAAGTCTCATAGAGACATGGAATTTACTGCTGGACAGCTTGTGTGGCTCCATTTGCATCTCCACAAATAGCTGTCTCTTGGTGTTGCTGCATGCAACAAGTTGTCCCCCCATTTTTATGGGCCATTTCCTATTGTTCGCCGAATTGGCCTTGTCGCTTATGAACTACAACTTCCCGAAGAAAGCAAAATACATAACGTCTTCCATGTGTCTTCTTTAAAGGCCTACAAGGGTTTAGCACCCACTTCGCCACCAACTCTGCCTCCTATTGACAATGGGCGTGTTGTGCTCAAGCCCTTTACCATCCTGTGTGCTCGGTTAAATCGTGGCAAGAGGGAACTATTGGTGCATTGGTCTGGTATGGCTGTCCAAGACGCAACATGGGAGGATCTAGACAAATTTCGCACCAATTACCCCGACTTTGGCTTGCGGACAAGCACAGTCTTCAATTTGGGGGAAATGTTACAGACGCCTTCATAGGTCAGACTTATTCAAGGCGTAATAATCTTATCTCCTCTACAGATTAAGGATAGCATTGGTCTAGTATTATCTTTAACTTAGGATAGCAATTATCTTTTATCTCTTTCTAGTAGTTATCTTATTTCCTTCCTATCTAGATAGGTTTCTTTGTTAGAATAGAACTCTACTTCATGTACTGCTAAGTCCTATTAAAGGGGACCAAGTTCAAATAAAAGCAAGCCTTTTATGTCACATATTCACAATGTTGAATCCCTATCTCAAATAGATTCAAGGTCTAAGGCTCCCTTTGAAGAGTCTAAGGTCTAAGGGTCCCTTTAATGAGTCTACCAACAACATAGGAAAGTCTAAGAAGCGGGGCAAGGGAAAGAATCAGATTCCTAAACCTGATTTCTAGGTGTTCAGCCCAAACTGACAGGTCACTAGATCTTACAACAAGCAGTTTCGTAACACTTACCCTACTGCAGGGAAGCCTGAAAATTTTTCCTAGAATTCCTCCCAAGGAAAAGTCTTATACCAAATCGAAATTTCAACTCAATTCAGGAATCTCAAGTTCTTCCAACTTGGACCTAAATTCACAATTTTTATGAGCTCTGCCTTAAAAAATTGACTATGAATTCATGAAAATCATTGATGAGTCTGTGTTCTTGAATGCATCTTAAGCAGCAATTAACCAACCATGTATTAGCACATATGTCTATATACAAGGTATTAAGGCCCAATAATTAAGAAGTTAAACTTGTGAACGGAGATATTTATACTAGAAGATTCCCAGTTTTCTCAAATATATCTGTTTTGATTTCATTCTTCACACCCCCTCTCCACCACCACAAACCACAAAAGAAAGGAAAGAAATATCAAAACCAACCACAATCAAGATGGAGAAGAATGAAGAGACACCTCTCTTCTACTGGTTTAGCTCCTTTCTAGATCAAACTAGTGCAAATAATATTATAGCTAACCAAAACCTTCAAAAGTCAAATGTACCTCATTTAGAATGTTTTCCAGCTCCTTTTGCTTTCTCTCTGTCTTCCTATGGTAAAATTCGATTGCTTCCTTTAAATCATCAAAGGCATTTTCCAATTTGTATGCTCTACTTTCCATCTGAGACACTCGTGCACTAAGACACTCAACTGAATGCAAGATAACATCAGAGTGTTCCTTCATCTTTCTATCAATCTCTGAAATCACTGCCACGTCACTTGAAATTCCAATTGTCTCGCTTCTGATTTTTGTAGAGTTGGTTCGACCCATAGAGGTCCAACCCTGTAAGAACATCATCCAAGCAAAATTTAAAAATCTAAGAATACCGATACAAGTGCAATTTGATCATAGGAAGTAATTTATGCATGAAATAGTGAGAACCGAGAAATTAATCTTGAAAGTAGTTGTTCATATAGGGCCAGAAAAACCGGACAGCTATGAGCTTTTGAAACAACCTCTCCATTCCATATTAGTAGAATTTTCTTGAGCACCTGGAGCGCCACTATACGAGCAAACGTACTGAAACTTGATGCGCAAAACATACATGACACTCCATAATTCAGTTAATAAAGAACCCAAGTTCAACAAGAAATAACACAAATAACCCACCATGAGCTGATTCTACAAACAAAAACTTAACAGAGGTTTGCAGTAACCGAAAACAACAAAAGCTCTGATCTTTTACAAAATTTTCAATCAGGAAAGTTCAACAGATCAAAATTCTGTACTTGGGTATCCATACAAACATTGTCACGTCTCAAGACATCGTGAATTTCATCTGCCTTGCAACGTTTATGTGGTAATCCAAAAGCAAAAAGGAAAGGAGAGAAGATAAATACCCTTAAATCAGTCTCACGCAAAACTCGGTTTGTGCCCTGAGAAGAACGAATCAGATGGAAATCGTCGTCGTCCCCATCATCAACATCATCATCTAGAAAATTGAGTGTCTGGGACTTGGAGAGCTCTGTAACCTGCTTATCCATAAATCTGGAGGGATGCATTTCAGGATAATTAACAATATCTCCGATCTTTGACAGATCGAAAGAACAATACAAGCCCTTAACTTAGAGCGAAGTTTACCGGAACTTTTTGGGTTTACTCATGAGACAGACACACAAGCTCGCTTCGCTTCTATTTCCTTCTTAAATTTTTGCATAGACAAAACCGGGTTTACCTGGTAATATCCAAGCGGACTAGACGTCTTCGTTTGCTTATTTTGCAAGTTGTAGTCTGTCTGGTACTAATATTAAGTTTAGCAACAAAAATTGGTCACTCTAATAAATTTGAGACTATGATTATGAGATTCTAATTCATTTAAGAATTTAATATTTTAACTAATAATTAAAACTTGATACTATCAAAAAAAAAAAAAAAACTTGATGAGTCAAGTGTAGTGGAGTTTTTCTGGTGGTGAGCTAAATTGGCTTGGTACAGGCTTTACCAACTTGCTGCTGTGGGTGATTTAAGTGACTAAATACCTCTTTATTATTTTTTATTTTCGTTAAGTTTTTGTTTTTTAAATAAAAATAAAAATTTATTTGATTGTTAATAGTAATATAGTTATATTTTTATTATTAATAATTATTATATATTAGATAAAAACTTAAATATAAACTAGTTTTAATTTATTATATTTTTATTTTAATCTCTTTATTAATAAATTATCAATAAAAATTATTTTATTTTTATTAAAATAAATTATTTATTTTAATTTTAATTTTAATTTTTAATTAATATCTATTTTAATATATTTTAATTATAAATCAAAATTTTATTTAAAGTTTTATATTCTAAAGGTATTTTAAATTTAATTATTTTTTGAAAATTATTAATTTAGTTTAATTAATTATTCATTATTAATTTTAATTAATTAAATATACATAATTCTTATTAATAATTAAATAATATATATTTATTTGATAATAAATCATATTATAAAAATATACACAAAAAGCAAAAACTATTTATTGGATTTCATAAATATTGAAAGCAATCAAGATGGAAAATAAAAAATAAAAACTCAAACAAATAATTTATTTTACTAAATTTGAAGGCAAAAACATAAATAAAAACAAACAAGTCCTCAATATTTCAAGACATTCAATTATAAGAAACTTTCTTTAAATTGAGGTCCTATTTAATTAGGTCCGATTCATTAACTTGTTAAAACATTCATTACATAATTTAAATTTATTAATTTATCAAACTATTTACTTAAAAATATATGTTTTATAGATCGAGTACTTATGGGCTTGACCTTTTTGTTTGGACCTGACTCAAAGTTACATCACGTGAGTTCTTTTTAAGGAGCATTCTTCTTTGAACTTATTCATACCATGAATAATTACGTGATTTGACATATGCCATTCTTTATTTCTAGGTTTTACTCTGTGCATCTTTCTTTCTGTTTTTGGTCTTTGAACTCGTGAAGAAAGAAAATCTACTTGAAAACCTATAATTAGCAGCCATCTTCTGGGAACATATTGTTTGTTCCTACTATCCGAGTCTATTCCAAGCCCTTACATCCATCCATTGTAATAAATAAATGAGAATTGGATGGATGAGATGACTTGGGAATAAAATGGAATAGAATAGAAGGAATAAAAGATCCGTTCCCGTATCTACTGAGGAAGCATGAGACTCACATCTTTGGATCAGTTACCTTTTAAAGTAGAAGCTCGTGATGTTTTACGTCTTACAATTGAAGATAAAAAATATTACGTCCTATATTTGAAGATAAAAATAGTTATTCACTAGATGATATAATTTAAACTTTGTTTAAGCTCAAGGTTGAATTATGTATACTTTATAAAGTCCAAGTTATAATTGGCACTTGGTGCATCATATAGATCAAGTAAATAGTTATTAAACTATTTACTTAAAATATATAATATATAGATCAAGTACTTATAGGCTTGACATTTTTGTTTGGACTCAACTCGAAGTTATATCAAAGAGTTCTTTTTAAGGAGCATTTTATGATCACTTCTTTAAACTTATTTACGCCATAAATAATTAAGTGATCTAACGCATGCCATTCTTTATTTATAGGTTTTACTCTACATCTTCCTTCTGTTTTTGGTCTTTGAACTTGTCTAAGAACATCTACTTAAAAACCTATAATTAGCAGCCATCTGTTCAGGAAGCATGAGACGCACATCTCTGGATCAATTATCTTTTCAAAGTAGGAGCTTTGGATGTTTTATGTCGTACATTTTAAAGTAAAAATATTTAGTCACTAAGATGATACAATGTAAACTTTGTTTAAGCAATGTTAGATCATTTATACTTTATAAAGGCCCTGTTTGGTAATCAGCTTATTGCATTAGTTGTTAACTGATTCTATCAGCTGTTAGTAGATAGTTGATTATATCAGCTGATTTGACCAGTAAATTGCATTAACTATTTATCATTTGATGTTTCATAAAATTAGCTGTTTAATATGAGCTGGTTATGTATAAAATGACTTGTGAGAACATAACTTTAAAAAAATTATAAAGGTATGAAGATTCGTTGAATATTCTTATAGGAATTTAGATTTTAGATATTTAATTATACAAAAATTAAGTTTATAACTCTAATAAAAAACATTATATATATACTACTACTACTACTAATAATAATAATAATAATAGTCATGATGATGATGACGATGACAATACATCCAAACATAAAATATAATAATCCAAATAAAGTTTAACAACACAATTCAAATAGAGCAAAAGAAATGAGCATCATAATTTAAAGCAAAGATTTATAATAATTCAAGAACAACGTCTAACTGCCATTAAAATAGAAACAATATTATTATGAATAGTTGTCATCTCCCGAGTTCTCTGTTCTTCAATGTCTTCTTGTGTAGAGTTAACTTCAATATCTTGAAATACATCTGGAGATATAAATTCAGGATCTTAATCGATAATGCTAAAAGCCAGGTCGTTAATTGTACTTCTTTTAATATAATTATGTCATGCAAAAGTTACACAAATTATTCTATTTTGATCTATTAATGAATACTTAGGCATTTTCTCCGATATCTTCCATCGAGCCTTAAGAACACTAAAAGCCCCCTCAATACAACTTCTCAATGATGAATAAGCTCGATTAAAAACTTATCGAGATCCTCTTGGATTTGCACCATGAAACTTTGATTGATGATATCTTGTTTTTGGGTAAAGTGTCAAATATTCTTCTCTTTCCGGATAGCCTTTGTCAAACAAGTAATATTTACCTGAGTTTCCATAAAAGCAATATAATTAGTATAAATAATATCATAAAAAGTCTAAATCATGAATGGCAAAGCCTACAAATCTTAAAATTACCTATCGGTAGTTTTGGAAATTTAAGTCTCAGATTACTGATTATATCAAGGAAAATATGAGAATCGTGTGTTGATCCCTCCCAACTAGCTAAAACATATGTAAATAGTAAGTTAAAGTCATATGCTACCAATACATTTGTTGTTGTTAATCCTTTTCATCCTCTAAATATCATTTGATCCTCCTCTGCAACAACTACCGCTATATGTGTATCATCAATAGCTCCAATGCAATCCTAATATAAATCAATAATCATAAGATGATAACGTAGCACTTTTCAATGGAAAATACAATGAAGGGGGAGGAAGAACATATTCAGTTACCTTAAAATGGGGCATATATTTAACATCATTGGCAATTTGTAGTGGAATGTCCTTGAATTCGAGATCTTTTAGTACGAGCATATCCTTTGAAAATTCATCCATAGCAGTCAAAACTTCTTTTAAAACTCAACTCACAGTTTCACCAGAATATTGAAATCGCTCTTGGGTATTAGAGGAATCTTTACTTAGGATATACATGAATAAACCGACTTTCTCCAAAATAGACATACTATCCGAAGATCTCAAACCATAATTATTTTCCAAAACCATACATAATTGATGAAATGTATTTTGATTCATCCTAAATGTATTACAACACATTTTTATCATGACCATTCAATAATTCATTCATCAATAATTCTCATGTTTGATAGGAAGTCATGCATGGTTCCTTGTATATATGGTTAAAAAAATACACACTCATGTAACCCACTATACAAGCCATTGAATCCCAAAACTCAATCTCATTGTCCAAAAATTGCTTCATTTGTAGAAGTTGCATAATTTGCATAACATTACCATCCATACCTACAGATCAATAAGTAAAATTATATTGTAAATAAACAAGACACTTATATTTCTAAATATAAAGAAATAAATAATATAGAACGTAATAAAATTATAAATTACCAATAAGATAATATAATATAATATAATAAACTAATCAAATTCATAATGTCTTAAAAAACACCATGTCAACATAAGTGCACAAATAACAAAAACAATAAACTAAACATAGTAATGGATAGATAGAAACTATATTTAATGTTTTTTTATGCTTGTCATACTCATACATAAATTTTATGTATTCAACACTCTTTATATCATCTGGTAAACAAAAAAAAGGATCTTCTTTGTGGATCTTTAATCAATATGCAAGCAAAGTGAAATTTAGGAGTATCAGTCTCTAAACTAGGCAAAGTGCATATTTTTCCCAAAGCATTCGTAACATCATGATGTGACGCATCAGCACCAGTACTTTGTGATGCACCAATATTCATCATGTCCAAAATTTTTGTAATGGATCTATTATTCTCCATTATTGCTTGCTGTCTCTCTTGAATCAATTACATCATATCGTCAAGCCTCTCATACATTACTGCAGATCTTCAAACCCTTTTATTGGAATTAGTTCTTGCACTCCTGTTACTTTGTGAACTATCACTCTCCAAAACTCTTTTGCATCTTCTTCTCTCACTCCCTTCATCATGTGTAGCTTGAGTGGTCGGGGTAGATTCTCTTCACACTTCTTCCTTATTGTTTAGACCAGTAGTCTCATCTATATTCTCATGATCATGATAGCCTATGGAGAGTCAGCCATAGGACAAAATTTAGTCTCTCCTCGGGCCAAACATCCAAAAAGTTGATCCAACTTACATTCAAGCTTAGGTTCAAGCCCTTCCTCTTTAAATGTTTTAAAATTGATGTTCTTCTACAAAAAAATTAAATAACTTATATTTAACTAACTATTTAGCATAAGAGTAAAGGAAAATAATTTGAATTAGGGAAAAAGGGATAACCTTAATCTTCAAAGTCCACCACTCTTCACTAGCAACCGTTGTTCCTTTGTTATAATCCCACCCTAATCTCGTTTCTTTCCCTTTCAACTGTTTCCAAAGAGTCTATCTAGTTCTCATCCAATCAAACTTATTTTAAAGCTTTGTTTTATCCCATGGTAAGTTGGTTGCTTTATAAAATTCTTCCTCCACCTTCTTCCATGGTAACCTTTGACCAATAACTCCACCGCGTTTTTCCTTACTCCTTTTAATATATTGGTTACAAATGTCACAAAAGATAAGAAGAGTTTATTTTGGCTAACAAATCTTACCTATATCATTCCCCCTTGACTTCCTACTTTGTTTACTTTTTAGGATGATGTTATCTAATCATATAAAATGAAAAAGATTATATGCTGGTTAATCAATTTGCAATTGATTTCACTACTTAATTAGTTTTACTAGCTTGAATTAAACTAGTGCATCATCATCATCATCATCATCATCACCCAGTCTGAAATCCCGTAATGAAGCAGGGTTTAGGGAGGTCCGATAGTACGCAGCCTTACCCCTACATAGTAGAGAAGCTGTTTCCGGTGGACCCACATGCAAATGAGATTTAAACTAGTTCAAAAAATAAATATATAATTACTTTTTATCATCATAATATTTTTATTAATTACTTAATTTAAAATTATTTTATCTCTTAATTTAAAATGAGTAATAGAATTAACTTGTGAATATATTAAAAAATTACATAAAATTGTAAAATATTTTTATTTAAAATAATTATATTATAAAATTTTTAATTAAATTACCATTTGATTATATATAATAATTTAAGAAAATTATGCTTTCTTTTGGTAACAAAAGAACAATTAAATAATTAAATAATATTAGAAAAAGATAAACATGAAAATAAAATAGAGAGAAAACAGAGAGTTAGGGATAAAATGTGAAAATAAAAATGAGAGAGTTAGGGATAAAAGAAAATGGTTGCAACTTAGGGAGTTAGGGATAAAATAAAATGATTGTAGGTTAGGGAGAAAATAAAAAAGAGAAAAAAAGAGAGAGTTAGGGATAAAACAAAATAGTTGCAAGTTAGGCTTCGGTGGAATGAGAGGAGAGAGTTCTAATTTAACATTATAAAAAATAATGATACTTTTCTGTTAACTGAATTTGACAAGTTTAAAATAATATTTCAAAAACATGAGTGTGTTAAAATAAAAATATTAGTATGTTAAAATAAAAAATATTAGTGCATTAAATTAAAAAATATTAGTGCGTTAAAATAAAAATATTATTTATTTCTCTTTTAAATTACTGTTTGTTTATATATTAGAATATTGATTTCAAGTTATTACCATCCGAATTTGTTATGATGCTTGTACGTAAATCAAATCCAAACTCTGATTTGGTCATTGATCCAACCCTCTATCCAAACCTCATCATCTACTCACATGCACATATCCCACATTAAGCAAATAAATTTCTAAATACTAGAAGGGTTTAAGAAAAAATTCAGTAGTAAATAATATTATAAAATGATTAATATAAACAAACATAAATTTTTATAGCATTTCAGAAACATAAATTTATAGAGAAGGGTTATGATTATAGACATTATAAAACTATTACACATAAGCACTTTTTTCTTCTTTGCTTTTTATTTCTTCTTTCGATCTCCATACTATCAAAAACAGGCCACAAAACATAGCAAGTTATGTCACCCTTGCATGAATAATAAGACATAATTCCTGAAAAAGCAATAACACTAAACCGATCATTAATGATCAATTATAACTAATTAAAGACAACAGCATTGACAGATGATTAATAAAAACAATGTAGCATTGAATATCTTATGACATAATTCATAAGGCTCCTATTTGTTGAATGCTACCACACATAGTAAATCACTAACTGTTGGGACCCGATTTTGGAACCGGAACCCAACCGAAAAAACAGAAACGGAATAGAAAGCGGCGGAAACCTAAGAACAGATCACAAAGCGAAATGAATGGCAAACAAAGCAGATCACAAACAAAACTGAAAAACAAATCGAATACGAATCGAATGGCTCGAAATAAACGAAAACAAATCGCTTAAGAACAAAAACTTAACTCCGACATCCGAAAACAAATATTTTAGAAAAACATCGCGTTGGAAA
>JANIJH010000006.1:67287002-67299540 GCA_024520975.1 Erythroxylum areolatum | reverse complement strand
CTAAAATCAATCATTCCCAAATCAATTATTTTCATTATTTTTATTTTCATCTGTTTATTTTTATTTTTGATTTCACATAAATAAACAATTACTACATTGGTCTCTGTGATTCGACCCTATTTACTACTTTACTCGCTTAAGTGTTCTAGAGTAGGAATTTATTTTTGTTGGTTTGACACGCCATCAGGCATATACAAAAATATTGCAAGTTCAAAAATGAGCAATCAAATTTTGCTCAAGAAAAAGAAGAAACTTTATTTTAAAATAGGAGAGAGGTGCTCCAATACTATTATTGGCAAGATTGGTGAGAAGTGCATCAATAGTTGAAGTTTGATGAGAAGGGCATCAACAGTTGAAGATTGGTGAGAAGTACATCGTCCATTGAAGAGAAGTGCTTCAAATGTGCATCATCCGCTGAAGAGAAGTGCTTCAAATGTAATTTTGAATCAAGGGGAAATGTTGAATATTGATTCAAAATTATTATTATTTTTATTAATTATGTGGCCATGTTTATTTAAATCAATATTTTAGGAAAAATCTAGTCAGTTAGTTGTGTTTACTATTGGAATATTTTAGTTGTGAAGTTTGTGGGGTAATGGGCTTTTGATTCCCACATTATTCTCCTAGTTGCTAACATTTAGGAAGGTTGGTTTATTTCTATGTTTATTTAAGCAGGGCTATCATTATTTTGAGTTCAATGAAGTTCAGTAAAAGTTTGGCTTCTATTATCTTTCTTTCTCTGTTTTTTTTTCCCGAAAGTTGAGAAATGGGGATGGCGTGGCTACAACGTTGGCGGGTACTTTGGTGAGAAATGGTTGGCCGCTTGCAATAAAGTTTGTTCCCTCAAGAGTTATTGATAATGGCGTGTGATGATCATCGACCAGGGTCATTACTTCCATAGAGTTCTTGCTTAAACTTGGAGGCGTCATGAAATTGATAGGATGATAAGGATGGTAGCGGTGGGTGTTGGATCAGTGGTGAAATGCAGATGTAGAGAGAGGTGAGTAGTGACGTTGAACGACGGTCGGTATATATAGGCATTCAAAGATCCATTTCTAGGAGTTCGTATCCTCTGTCCAATTTTATGATGTCTTATTCTATCCCATGAATCTTAACCATTCATTTATGTGGGTCTCACATAAATAAATGCGGGACCCGCATAAATAAATGACTGAGATTTATGGGACATAATAAGATACCATAATATTGGACAGAGGATCTTGTTCCCAATTCGAGTTCGGATCCTTTGTCCAATTTTATGATGTCTTATTCTGTCACATAAATATCAACCATTCATTTATGTGGATCCTGTGTGGGTCCCACATAAATAAATGCAGGATAATAAAAGTGGGATCCGCATAAATAAATGACTGAGATTTATGGGACAGAATAAGATACCATAATATTGAACAGAGGATCCTGTTCTCAATTCTAGGACAGACAGACAAACACATTGCAGTGATTTTTCCTTTAAAGCTTTACTGAAATCCGGAGAAATAAGATGGTGTTTCCATTTAGTTTGTAACTAACTAGAACAATGTACAAGTTATGGTTGGAATTTTACTTTGACAATAATTAGACCTTAATATGAAATTCCTACCGTACTCTTAACCAGAACCTAACTCCGAGGTCCAGACCTTAGATTAATTTAATATTTTCTTTAAGGTTTGTCACGTCTAGTTTTTTCCCGAATTTGCTGATGTAAGGTCTACAGCGTTACATTCTAAACCAGTTGGTTCGGTTCAAGATGATGTTGTCTGCAAAGTTGAAAATGGGATAGAACCTCCTTTTGGTTTGACAATTGGACAGAACATGGTTCCATTTTTTAACTTCCAAATTCTAATCCAAGCCTTCCACATTTCCTACCATCACTAAGCTGAGCTTCTTTATCAGGGGGACTCCTGGGATTTCCTAGATTATCTCCAATATTTAGAGCCCCATTATTTCCCTTCAAATTGCTCTGATTTATTCTTTTGGAAGAATCAGCCTATAAACCAGTTGTAGAGCAAACGCATAGTCGAGCTTCTTAGGGTGGGGATGCTTCAGGTAGCCTAGAGCAGCATTGTCTGGCATAGAAACCTCCCTCCAAAGGTCTCTTTCCTCCTCGAGCCGATCAAGAAGAATAAGCTTAGCACTGCGGATCGGCTTTCCTACGTCAATATTAATAGATCCTGTCCACTATGTTTAACGCATGCTGAATCAAGAGACCACCTTTTCTTTTTATGCCCCACCGCTAATTTGGTTTGGGAGCAGGACAAGTCATATAGTGGATGAAATATTTCTGATAATTCACTAACTATTATCATCCATTGGTTGACAACTCATTCATCTATATCAAAAGTTGAAAGATGGACCTTTATCATTGCCATGGGTATGACAGTTCCAAGTTATACGGAAGGAAAGAAACGCAAGACGGTTTACGGCCATTAGCAAAACAAGGGAAATGTTAACTTAGGAAGTTATAACAGGAGTAGGGGAATTGATATTACTGCATCATCATTCTCCGTCTGGTTAACTAAATATCATCCGAATGCGTAGCAATGTTTTATTTTTGTATCTGATTTGGTAGTTATATTATGTTGTGTTGTGTGTTAAGGGTACTCCCTTGACATGTTGTTTTTGTAATTTTATTTTTTTCATTAGTTCAAAATTTCTATTTTCAAGAAAAAAAGTTCCACGACCTTAACGAAAAGAAAAAGGAAAGAGACTGCCCCCATCCATGTTATGACAGACTGCCCTAGACCACGAAGGCTATGGTATACTTTTCTTTTGCATAACATCTCGACTGACTTTTTTGACCTTCCTCTATCTGATTGGCTCTACGTGAACCTGCAATCGCATCGGTAGATCAGTGACCTATATTGGTCTCTCATATTCGATACAACTTGCTGGTTTCTGTGGTCCTGGAGAAACCGGTCCATATTCGAGGCTCACTTCTCTTGGCCTGTCTCTCTTGCTTTCACTGTTTTAGGCTATGCATAGCTGATCCAACAAGCTTCGGACCAATAAAGCATGATTAATCATGGCCCCCGACCTTGATAGGAACAATTAATTGATTGGTGCAGACCCGCTCTTGGATAGGTGAAACTAAACACCGATGGGGAGTATAAAAGCTCTTCCGGCTCAGTAACCGCAGGAGGACTTATTCGTGACCAAGTTGGTGATTGGCTCGGAGGTTTTGTCCAAAATCTCGACTGGTATTCCTCGGTAGATGCAGAACCCTGGGGTGTCTACTCGGGGTTGAATCTGACATGGGATCTCGGATTTCGAAAGATAGAATTAGAACTGGATTCTCAAGCGGTGACAAGCATTCTCTTGAATTCCACTACCTGCATCCAGTTTCTTAATCCACTCGTCTTGGGCATCAATGAGCTACTCAATCACAACTGGGTAGTTCTACTCCGCCACATTTACAGAGGGGGTAATAGAAGTGCCTATTGGCTTGCTAATTTCGTTGTAAATTTTGGGTTAGGGATAGCTACTTTTGTATTTGCACCCTCCGGGTGTTGCTCGATCTTCCTTGAGGACATCACTGGGATTAACATCCCCAAACTCGTCTAATTGTGTTCGTTTTTCTCCGGTAAATAAAAAAAAAGACAAGAAAGGCGACAGAAATACGGGCCAATCGTGGGAGTTCCGGTGATTGACATTTTAGTGTACCCGTAATTAATGTTTTAATACTTAGGTCATTGGTGAAATAAAAAGTTTATGATTAAAAATGTGAAAATATTACAAAATTAGTTAAAATTAAATAAAATTAACAAATTTTAAATATAATTGAACGATATTTTTTTGTTTATAAAAAAGATTTAATTAAAAAAAAGATGACTACATCATTAACATCAACAGTAAAAATTGATCCGTAGGGTTGAGAGAAGTAGAATATTATGCAATCTTATTCTTAACTAGTAAAAAGATTGTTTTTTAATATTCCTCGTAAAAAGTATATAATAAAAAATATAAGATAAAATATAAAAATAGACAAAGTGAAGATTAAATAATAGAATAATAAAAATATATTATTATTATAAAATTTAGTAAACATTCAACTTAATTGAAAAAGAAAATTATTAAATAAAATTTATTTATTTATTTTAATTTATAATTAATAAAATGATTGATTTTTAATAATAAAAGATATTAAAATAAATAGAAATAAAATTAAAAAATAAGACAGTTTAAGACTTCACAATTACACTGAGTTCAATTTTTTAATTATTAGCCATAATTAAAGAGATATTAAACCTGATAATTTAATTATATTACTTAATTTTTATGTCATGGATCTCTCTAGAACGAACACATTATAATGTTCCAGTAGAAGGACGTGACATGTAATGGTTTAGTACTGTCTTGTCCTAACTCTTAAGATGGCGTACGTTCATCCCTATTGAGTATGTTGGTTAAGTTGTAACACATATCTTATGAGAATTTTGAATTCTTAATTATAAGTTGACGGAAGAAAGCACTGGAATGGTGGACGTGGAAGGCAGCAAGAGTGCGAGGGGGCCACCTCATTGCCTCGGGTTCTCCAAGCCAAAACGTGGCTTTCTGCGTGCAGCTCTCTCTTTCCTATTCCTATGTTAATGTAATGTAGCACTAGTAGCTGGTCGTAGGGAGCCAGCCAACTTGATTCTTTTAAGTTTTACCCATTTGCATTTTGCTTCAACAGCCGTGACTCGTCACCGATACTCGGACACTGGGCTTTTGCGCTTGCCACGTCTATCTCTTCCCCAAGTTTTCTGCCCGTACGAAGTTTCTTCTCTATACAGTCGACCAGTGTCAATTTCATGTTACGACAATCATGTGTGGTGCGCAAAGCTGATAGTGTTTGCATTAAATAAAATTCAAATCATTAGAAACCATCTCATTAAATAATTAGCGTACTTCATATTAGTTGAAGCATAGTTCAACGGGACGAGATCCTCATCTGTGCCATTTAATCAATCTGGATGAAAGGTCATAACTTAGAGTAAGAACTGACTAAATAACTCGGAAGATCTCATTCCATTTCAACTCTGTTTTCTTTGTCATTATCACAACTTGGTCGTTCATAGTTTTACTTTTATTAGGAGTAGAATCGGTTTTCCCCTCCTTCACTCGGCTCCTTCGTTGCACCTCCTGCCTTTTGTCTGTTGAGCTTACCATCCATCTCTTCCAGCTTTTTATCGTTACATAAGCACCCGCCAAAACATTTACATTCACAAATTAAAATAATAATGAAAAGATTCATGGGTGGGTGAAACTCAACACGAACGGGATTAGCAAAACCGACCCCTACATGGCCTCTGCCAGCAGCCTACTCCTCGACAACGCTAAGGCCTGGCTTGGACGCTTTGTCCAGAACTTGGGCTAGTGTTCTTCGTTCACTGCCGAGTTGTGGGGTGTCTTCTCTGGCCTGCATCTCGCTTGAGACCTAGATTACCATCTGGTGGTCCTTGAAATTAACTCTCAGGTGACGCTGAGCTCTTTTTTAGACCTTGCTTCCTGTTTTCATTCGACCAATTCACTCATCTTTGGCATCAACGAACTGCTCAATCGCAATTAAACAGTCCTCCCCTGGCACACATACAAGGAAGGCAACAAGAGTGCCAATTAGTTAGCGAATTTTGCTGCTCATTTTAATTTTGGGATCACTACTTTTGTAACTGCGCCCTTAGGATGCCTCTCGATCCTCCTCGAGGATATCGTCGGAATTAGCTTCCTAGGACTTGTTATGTAGTTGCCACTTTCCCTTTTATGCAAAAAAAAAATAAAATAAAATAATGAAAAGATGCCAAAATTTAGGTGACATAAAATAGATAAATGTTGGTGAGGACAATTGCGACGTCTTTTTTTTTTTTGGTCCTCCCAAGAGGTGTCTACTGGGCCAAAGCCAGTGACTAATCCTCCTCTGCGGTACTGATATATCCTTTGCGAGGGCTGCCGCTGACCCAGGAGTTTGTAGTGTTCCCAAAGGCAGGGATCGAATCCGAAACCTCTTGGTTAAGCGACGAAGGTATGCACCACCTACGCCAACCTACTGGGTTAATTGTGACGTCTGATCAGCTACATTGCACAGAAAAGACCATCTTATATATAAAATGACAAGTAGTACCTACAGCCCATCAGTCTCTGAATATAAGATTTAGCAACTGGACAAAGAAATTTAGAAAATAACCAACTCATTGGATTTCTCCACATCGCTTGTCAAAAAAAAAAAAAAAAAGAGTCGGGATGGTGATGTAGAACGATTTGCTCAAACAATTGATCATCCACCAACCGTCCTCCATCCTCATACACACGCCATAACAGATAAATATAATAGGAAAGAAATACCTTTCACTCAGCTGCTTGATTTCCAATCTCTTCATTATCCTCCTCTAGGGTCCTGCATTTGGCCATCAGCATCTTTCCCAGGTTAATTTACGGATTAAATTGACAGCCGCAATATTATACTGCAGCTCCTTCACCTTCTTGTCCTTTTCCTGAACCAAATTCTATAGTAATAGAAAAGAAAACAGCAAACAGTTATGCAGAAAGGCACTTCTGATCATTTGATCATTCTTTCCAATAACCACACGCATCAACAGGAAAGGTAAGGGACAAAGAAAGAAACAAACCGCATTTTCAAGAGATATAATCTTTTGTTTTATGACAAGACTAAATATGTAAACTGATGCCAGATTGGCATGCCTAGGGAGTATGTCAAGCAAACCTTTAAGCGTGTGAATTCCTCATGCATTGCTGGATCCAACAGTAGCCTCCTTGCCTGTCAGGTCAAGCAAAGCCAGATAAAGCCAATAGAAAAGTTGAAAAAACTAAGAAAGTTATATTATTTATGAAAACCAGGCTCTACTATTTCAAGAATACGGTACTAATCTAAGTGCTAGACCTCTCCATGAATCCAAGATATTTGAGCGAATTCTAATATAGAATCTAGTGTGACATACAAGTAATAAAGGGAAGTGGAGTACAACTGTAAAAGTTGAAATCTACTAGCAGATATTAGATGCTTGCCAATCACCACCAAGTGAACACATATGGCAATTACTTGCTTCAATTTTTAAACCATACAATAACAATACCTTTCCTAAAAAAGCCACAACCGACGTTGAACAATGCCTACTTCAATAAGGCAATTTACGTTCAATTCAAGAAAGAAGATTCTGACATTTGTTCATACCTGCACTGATGGAGTTATTGAGTTGTGATTTAAGATCCCGTAACGCAGACTGTAAAATTAAGGGTTAAACTTAGTATAACATTGTTACAAAGTTTAGAAGATTGCATGAAAGAAGCATAATCATAAATGACAAAGCTTCTCCTTTTAAGTAAGATTTAGAAAAATGTATAAAAAAAATAAATTTTGGTTAAGTTGGCATAAACATTTGTGGACAGTCATCAACTACAAATCGTGCTTATAGTGTTTAACATCACCTCCATGGAGCTACAATCCTAATTTGTCTAAACTATTTTAGGAAGATATTCTCCATAACCCATTCTCCAATTCCCTACAAATATAAGTTTCTTCCAAAGAAACTGTGAATGGTGATACTGCATTGAATTTCAAACCCTCGCAAGATCATATGATGAAAAGTTCTCCAGAAACTTTCCCTTTCATCCCCAATACAAACTTATAAGCTGATACAGAGACACAAACAGACACAAACATACATAGATAGAAAGAGAATTTCACCCTCAACTCTGCTATCTAGTGCTACCGTTTAGCAAATGTTAAAATGAAGGCCGCTTCTTTTTTCTTTGCTTTTTCCAGCTGCAATGATGACCAAGACAAAAGGTTAAATCCTAGATAGCAAATAATGACTTGCTGTGATTCCACAGTAAAGAAAGATCAATGCCCTGTTCTTTCAAAGATTCCTCACAGCATCTCAAGTTCTGAAAGTGTTGATCACAAACCATGAATGTCATCTTCAACCTAAATCCGTAAGCACTTCTTCAAGCGTCATTATGGATGACAAATATCGTACACAATCAAAATCATCAATGCTCTTCCACTGCACATGGTTTAATACAAAATACTATTCGTATACTTCAACTGTGAAGGAAGCAGAACAAAGTTTCAGTTCTTTGAAAGCAGTGCAGCTTCAACCAACCAAGATAAACAGTAAACTATTTAAAAAAAAATTAAAACTATAATATTACAATAAAACCTATTGTTTTCTTGTGCATTCCAATTGCTTGCCATAATGCTAGGCTCTGCAAGCCATTTCACCCAAAGTGTTCTTACCAAAATTGCAGTTGTATATACCCTTTATTGCAACTAGTGATAACTTTTCCACTTCAAAAATGTAAACTTTGCAGAAAAATAAAGATCTCATCCTTAAACCATAGAGATAATGAAGTAGTGAGAAGAATACATACTTGGCATGTTGCAAGGGTATTTCTACAATTATCAAGACTGCAAAAGAAATCCCACCACATAAAAGGTATAAGACTCCAAATTATTTGCATCTAAACTAGCAAAAGCAGTAAAACGTAAATTCCTTTTAAGACTCATAAAAATAAAACAAATAGTTCTAGCAGTACCTCTCACGAAGAGATAGAATCATTGCAGTTTCTTCAACCTTTGTTCTGCCCTGCATAATTGAACAAACAATATATTATCCTACATAACACATGCATGCTTCAGCAACTTACTGACACCACCCAATGACAATTTGTCACCTTCAGAATTCAAAAGAGGGAATATTAAATAAACTCAATTACTGAAGCATCACAAGGACAAAGCCTTGATTTCTTGCAGAATACATTCACTACCGCTCGAAAATGTGAATCATACGCTAAATGCATTAGCAATGTTCCCAAGCTCTTGTACTACAACGGTTTTATTATGGATCTAGACCACATGGACCAACCTGCTTACATGAAGTGTTTAGTTAGTGGTTGATTGAACCCAAGTTTCTTATATCAATTGGTAACAATATCATGGTTTGTATTACACTTCTTGACTTTTATTTTCGGATTTTATGCTCAATGTAACTCTTGAATGCTTGCCTTTAATTTATGTAGTTTGAGGGTAAAATTGTCACAAATAATTAGTAACTGCATAAATTGATTTTTAGAACAATTGATACTGCAAACTATTAATTTTTTTTATTGTAGGAGATTCAAGAAGTAAAGCCAAGGAGTGAAGGCCATAGATGACAAGTCAATAGGGCAACAGGAAAGTTCGCCGCGACGATGTCAATGTTTCGCTGCGGCAAAGTCTGAAGATTTGCTGAAGAGACCTTTCGGGAAAAGTTCATCACGGTGAAGATTATGTTTGCGCCGTGGTGAAAGTTGAAGCTGATTTAATAAACCTTTCGGAAAAAGTTTGCCGCAGCGAAACCTTCGAATTGGCGCAGACCTGGATCATTTTTGGTAAAGTAACCGACTGTTCAACCTGATCCATTAACCCATTTTATGGAAAAGACCTATTTTAGGCTAAGTTAATAGGAGAAAGCGAGAGTTGACACTTCATAGATACTAGGGAGACACTTCTTTCACACACTCATTTCTCTTTCATCTCCATCGACGCCCTCTCCATCGTCTTCTCTCTTCATATCATTTTTCTTCCATTTTTCCACCTTTGGTTGCTACCATGGGTATCTCCAGTGGGTTCTCGGTTGTGAAGTCTCTTGGAGCTATGCGTGGCTAGACACCTCGATCCTTTTGAAGATATAACAATGGCTTGAGTTCAACGTGTTTTAAAGGGGAGTAGCGTAATCCATGCTTAGCTATGATTTATGAACCCCTAGGTTTAGGATTTGTAATTTGTAGTTGAACATTCTTGATTAGAGTTTAATAAAGTGTTGAATATTAATTGTGTTGTTGGGATTTGTTGATGTAGAACTTTGAGCTTAAATATATGAATTCTCATATATGCCTATTTGTGATCTTGTTGAATCTCTTTTATCTTGCATAGTTATGTTTGATATTGAGTTGATTTGAGATCCGAAATGACTTGTTGCATTGACTTACCTACTACACACACTAAGGGCATTTAACAAAGTCTTAAGAAATGAAGTTCATTGATTAAGACCTTGGACTTAAAGAGTTCTTTAAGGTTTATCCATTTGAAACTTAGTGATTCCCACTCCCATTGAAAATTGATTTCAAACTATGATAGCCAAAGCTCATTTTCAAAAGGATATTATCATCATTTCATCATTGTCTTTATTTTCCTGTTTTTACATTTCCAAAAATCCAAAAATACTTTTTGACACATTTTTCTTATAATTCCTTTTAAATCAGTTAAGATTTCCAAAGACGAAAACCCCCTTCTTTACTAATTTAGCTTGCATTTCATGATATATAGGTTAGCTTAGGTCTATTCATTTAGGTTCCGATTAAGTGAGACAACCCGGGGTTGCAACCTATATTGCAATCATTGGATTATATTTTTGATTTGACCTCCAAAGGTAAGTACTAAGGCTCGGATCAAAATGGCACCGTTGTTGGGGAACCAAGCAATTGATTCTCTAGGTTAACTTTTGTCATTTTTGCTGCTAAGTGAGGTTAGGAACTTTTATTTAGATTGCATTCTGGATAGTTTAGTTTCATACTTGTCAATAGTATAGGATTTCATTTTCTTTACTTAGCATAAAATTTTGAAAACACAAATAAACAGGATACTGATCTTTTTGCACTCTTCATACTTAGCATTTTTGCACCCATATAATTTTGAAAATTTCTTTGATTGCTTTTTGATACATACACATTTTACTTGCATACTTTACTCTCACACATACTTTCATATACATACACAGTTGCATCCATCACATCTTGCCTTTTTGTTTTATTTTGTGTGCTTGCAAGTAATTTTGTTACATTTTATTTTCATTTGAATTGTTCTCATGTATGTCTTGAAGAGCTAAACTTCTGCCTTTCTATCCTAAAATTGAGAGACTCTTGAGAAAGATTAGAAAGGAGAGGTGAGAAAAAGAGAGAAGTCAGGTAGTTGTCGAAGAAGAGTCTAGTCAGCCAAGTAGTGAGAGCGAATCGATATAAGGAGTGATCATGGCTGAGAACCTAGCTTTTCTGCAAAACCCTAACCTTAATGCTAATCAACCGAGGAATGGTGATAATGAAGGTAATGGGGAGTAGGATCGAGTTGGTAAAAATAACGGAAATCAAAGAAAAAGGACCATTAAGAAAGCAACTACCTCTGATGTGAATTATGACCCATTTACTATTGCTTGTCCTAATTTTGACGTAAATTTTGAAGTTAAAGGATTGCTTATTAACTCTTATCCTAAATTTCATGGCTTGACAGGAGAAGATCCCTACATCCATTTGCAATCTTTGTCAATGATTTGTCAAAGTATGAAATCTGTGGGAGCTTCACTAGATAAAGTATTATGAAAGGTTTTTCACTTATCCTTGGAGGGAAAAGCAAGGGAGTGGTATATGAGCCTCCCAAGACATATGGTAAATGCCTATCATAGTTGGGCCAATCTGCGAAAGGCATTCTTGGAGAAACATTTTCTGACCTCCAGAACGTCGTCAATGAGGAAGGAGATCTATTCAGCACGGCAAGATTACGACGAGTCACTTTATGACTATTAGAACCACTTCCAAGACATGTTATCTAGATGCCCCTACCATCAGATACCTAATGAACAGCTAGTGCAGTATTTCTATGATGGACTGAAAGGTCAAGATAAAGGTATGATGGATGCGGCATCAAGAGGTTCCTTGACTGATCTTACAACTTCGGAGACATGAGATTTGATCAAGAAGATGGCTTTGAATCATCAATAGTATAGTGTTAGAGATACCAGAGGAGTACATGAGTTGGGGGCTTCGACAACCCAATCTAGGAGAATGGAGAATCTGGAGTTTAAAGTTGACTCCTTGGAGAGTAAAGTGACTTCACAATTGTCCTTCATCATTGTAGAACTGAAAAACATGAGTGTACATCGCCCAACACCTTCTATGGATCTTATTGGCCCAGTTGTGATACTTGTGGGTTAGTAATGCACATATCAAGTGTCTGTCCAGGTCGATATGAAGAGGTGTCTGCTGTATATCAGAGTCGGCCCAATCAGAAATGGGACCCTTATTTGAACACCTATAACAAAGGATGGAAAGCAAATCCTAGGCTCAGTTGAAGGAATGAGGAAGGAAGAGGACCGAACAGATTTCAACAAGGCGAAGGAGCTGGTACGTCTACAAACCAGTTCCACAACCAACAATAAGCTCTAACTGTCCCACCAAAAGGAAGACACCAACTAACTTTTGCACAATATAATGGAGTTGATTAAGGAGAAAATGACTTTGAACAACAACCAAGTCAATGCAATAGCCTCTCTCATTTAACAGGATTTCTCTAAAATCGCTGCTCGGTTTAATGCTCAAGAAAAGAGAATAGAGCAATGGGAGATGAAAGCTGAGAATATAAACTCCTACATCACCCAATTATCCAACAACATGAGTGAGAATCAAGCAAGAAGCAGTGGAGTTATCCCCTCCAATATCGTTATGGACTAACCTGCTTACATGAAGTGTTTAGTTAATGGTACTTATCTATGTGTGAGTGATGTTGAAAGGGTGT
>JANIJH010000006.1:67243109-67257768 GCA_024520975.1 Erythroxylum areolatum | reverse complement strand
GAGAAAAATTGTGCGACGTTCGAAAGAGTTTTTGAACGTGTTAGCACATACGAGCCGCTGCCCGGATCGTTCATCCTCGTGTGAATACCGGTAGAGGACATTCGCGCATTACAGTGTCTACGAATCTAAAAAAGAAATCCGCATCAAGAGGTATTTTCATACATGCTATAGTTTTTGGTTATACATCTTGTTGTGTTTTATGGTCTTTTCTGCTACGTATTGAAAATACTCCGGCCATAGGAGATCCAACAAGCCATTGTTATGATTTTTTCCAAAGCTCCTTATCGCAACTCACCATAATTCTTCCCTTCTGTCTTAACATCCCGTTCCTCCATTTGTAATTTCTGGTTCTTCTACTTTTTAATGAGGTCTTTTGTAGTAGTGTCCTTCTCTCATCCTTCACGAATCTCTTCCAACAGCATTACTTGTATATGTGGTACTGAAAATGTGAGCAGTTGAAGACTTGAAACTCTAGATAGGGCATCTACTGCTATATTTTCTTTTCCACTCCTATAAGTAGCCTCAACATCGTAACCCATAAATTTAGGGAGCCAATTTTGTTGGAACGATGTTGATAGTCGTTGCTCTAGGAGATACTTCAAGCTCCTATAGTCTGTTTATACCTGAAAGAATCTACCATTTAAGTAGTGATGCCACTACTTTACGACCTTAATGATGGCGAGAAACTCTTTTTCATAAGTGGACAACCCTTAGTGCTTCGGAGCTAACGCCTTGCTCAGATAAGCTATGGGGCATTCCTTTTGTTGAAGAAAAACTCCAATTCCCTCATCACAAGCATATGCTTCAATCACAAAATGCTTGGTGAAATCTAGTAACGCCAACACTAGTGCCACCATCAACTTTTCTTTCTCCTATAGTACCCTGTCACTCTTAGAAACCCTCAGAGATCCTTTAAGGTGCGCAGTTTTGGCCACTATTGAATGGTTTCTATTTTTTTTGTTATCAGTGGACACACCCATCTCCGAGATCGAACACCCTAAATAGTCCACTTGTCTTGCTCCAAATATGCACTTACTTCCTTTGATGAATAATTGTTGTTATTGTAAAGCTTCTAAGACTAGTCGTAGGTGTTTCAGGTGTTGTTGGAAGTTAGCACTATAAATGAGAAGATCATCAAAGTAGACAAGCAAAAATTTTCGAAGGAAAGGCTTAAATACTTCATTCATAAGGATTTGAAAGGTGGATGGCGCATTCATGAGGCCAATCGACATCACCAAGAATTCGAACTGGCCTTTATGAGTTCTGAATACGGTTTTATGTACGTCTTCCTCCTTTATCCTGATCTAGTGGTATCTAGACCATAAATCCAACTTTGAGTACCAGCTTGATCCCTTCAAATCTTCCAACAACTCTTTTTTCAATGGAATAGGGAACTTACTCTTGATCGTGTATTTGTTTAACTCATGGTAGTCGATGCACCTTTTTCTCACGAGGATGACTGGGGACGCACATGGGATAACACTCTTTTGTATGAAACCTTGCTCCAATAGCTCTTACACTAATTTTTCTATAGCATCCTTCTGTTCTCCTGAATAACAATATGGTCTGATGTTTATAGTCCCCACTCCTTGCTTGAGGTGAATGGCATGGTCACATGTTCTCTTTGGTGGTAATTGTTTTGGTTCTAGGAAGACCTCCCCAAATTATGCTAAAAGTCCCTCTAACTCATCTCTAGTTTGAACATCATCATTTATTCCCAGCTGTTGCATATGAAGTTCTATAGGGTCCGCCAAATGCAACATGAGTAAACCACTTTGGTTAGAGTTTTTAATTAGCTTGTGAAGGTTCTTACCCGATACCTCCCTGGCCTGTGCTTCTGGCTTTCCTGCTAACCTTACTACCTTGCCTTCCCATTGAAACTCCATGGTACATCTTTCAAAATTGCACAATATGTCATCAAGAATAGCCAACTATTGCACTCCCAACACCATATCACAATCCCTTAGCTTAATAATTAATGCTTTAATAGAAAATTACAACCTTTGCATTTTCCATACGAAGTTTCTGCATACTTGTTTGCAATCTAATTTCAAACCTCCCCCTACAATAATACTTATGGGGTCTATGTTACTTACCTCCACCTTCTCTTTTTATATCACCTTTTCATCCAGGAAATTATGGGTACTTCTACTATCTATAAGTATGTGTAAAGGTTTCCTTCAGTGCCTACCCATAATCCTCAGTTGCTTGTAATCTGTCTGGTCTTTTAAGCCCTACATAGAGCTCTATCTTCTAGTGCTTCACTTCTAGGTTTCTCTTCCTCCTATTCTTCATCTTCGATTATGTATAGTTGAAATTGTTTCTTCTTACAATGATGTCCTAGAGTGTATTTTTTATCGCACCAAAAGCACAAACCTTTAACTCTTTTTTCGTTAAACTCCTTGCTATTTGTCGTTCTACTGCTTCGAGAGCCTCTGTAGGTATTGGTCCTATTGCCTTGACTTCCTAGTGTGGACAACAATACATCCTCTATTTGTTGTTTAGGTGGGGTGTTGTAAGACGGACTCCCTTATAAGTGTTTATTCCTCCTCCAATTGCACTTCCAGCCTTGCTACCCTTTCTGAAGTAAACTAGAATACTTGGTGCCATAATCACTCTTGTTTACGTGCCTATGTATAAGCCTGATGTAAGGTTTGAGGGTCCCTTATTTTTACAGTTAGTCCTAGCTCTAGCTTGAGTCCCTTTAAGAAAAATCCCACTAAATATTCTTCTGGTAGTGTAAGTTTATTCAAGCACTTGTCAAATAAGGCACAATAGTCTAGTACTAAGCCTTCCTATCGTAGCTTTTTTAGATCCCCTATGGGATCTTCAAAAATGTTCTCGTCAAATTGCTATTGTAATAGAGTAGTAAATTCTTCCCACTTCATCTCGTTTACTTCCTTACGATTATAAATCTTCAGCTGATACCATTCTAACGTGATTCCTTCCATGTGGAGGGAAGCCATCCTTATCTTCATGTCATTTGGTGTTTGATCCATCATGAAAAACTGTTCATACCGGTAGCTCCAGCTCCTCACCCCTTACCAACAAAAGTCAGGAAATCAACTTTGTTGGCCCTCGTCGGTCCAGTGAAGCGTCCCCCATGTCCCATACTTTTCACAGAAGTTTTAGTCTCTTTCTTGTCCATTTTTTGCATGAGTTATTAAAATATGGATTTAATATCACTAATTTCCTTTTCATATCGCAGTTGAGCCTCCAACAGGTTTTTCATGCTTTCCTCTAAACGATGAACTTCAGCTCCACGTGTGCTTTCTGCCATTAATTTTTCAAGGAATGTTTGTTCTTATACCAGATGTTACGATTTTTTACTCACACACACACCTTTTGTATGTCACACACCCACACAGATTTAAAGAGGGAAGGGAGTTAAGAGAGAATAGAGATTCTGACATTCATTAAAGATTTTTCATGCCTCCCTTATTTGGTTACAACAACTATTTCATACAGTACGTAGAATATTCTAGACTATCACGTGAGTCTTCAGTTGAGACCGTTGCTTCCCAAACTGTGTTTTACTTATTCGTAGACGTGTTGTATTCGACGTCATTCCTATCTTTTTCTTCTTTTTTTTCATATGTAGTCTATAATTTCATAATAAAATAAGTCTAGAAAAAGTTACTTACATCAACGAGATAGTTGTGAGAGGTCATTAGCAAAACCCTAACAAGAAAGATTGGAATTTTTAAATCAAAATTTGGACTTTTTGAGATTTTGCGAGGAGAGGGATAGGGTCTTTCTTCTTCCTCTCGTATGACGAGACAATTCTGAAGCAAAGAAGAAGAAATTTCTGTGTGGATGGCTCCATGGAATCCAACTTAGAGACTCTGAAATGTCGAATACTGGTTGGTGAAGTCAGAACATGGAGTGGTGTGGAGGACCACGAGGACTCTATCTTAAGGACCACGAGTTCTTGAGATTATGGATCAGCAGAGATTATCATTACATTGTAATGATTGGGCTTGTAAAGATCAATTTCTCAACAAATGGGGGCTCAGCTCTATTTAACGATTGTACAAATCTTTTATAAATGTTATTTTTATATTTTTTGTAATTTTTAAACATCAACGAGTTTTTTAAAATTTCAATTATAATTTTTAACATAAATGATTTTCTTGTATGTATAAGAAGTTATGAGTTTTTATAAAAATATTCATTTGTTTAAGGTAAATAAATTTTCTATTTTAAAATTTTAAGATAATTAATTAATTTAACCTTTATTAATCAGCAAGTTCTCTTAAAATAAATAGATTAAATAAGAATTTTTATAATATTTCAAATGAAATGTTAAATTTACCTAAAAAATAGATACGAGGATAAATATAATCTTTCAATTGAATAATCATACGAGTTTGTTAGATTTTATTTTCATAAAATGGAGTTATATCCAAAGTGTAATTCCTTCGTATTGCCATCTTAACAAAAATTCCATTAGTTACATTTTTAATATTTAAATTAATAAGAGAAAAGGTCAATTACACATTACATTCTAATTCACTAATTTGCATAGAATAAAAGAACCAACTTCTAGCAAGGAAGATATGACTTTTAAAGTTATTATAATCCCAAAATAGAACTGGATCAATGATTGACTGTGGAAAACTGGTTCAAAATATTTGAATTTTGAAATCCTTTTGGCAGTCCAATTTTGAAGCAAGACTTTGATTAGAATATTGGATACTCGTGGGATATCTTCTGAAATTAAAAAAAGAAAAAACTAGTCAGACATGGGAACGTGGAACTTTTTTTATTCAGTTATTTTATATAACATGTTAGAAAATATTGGGAAATGGGGGTGTTGTGGATCTTTTAGGGTTGAGAAGATGACGATGAAGACAAACAACCTTTTATGAAAATCTTTGATCTTGAACCACCTAATGCACAAAAGAAAGATTAGCAATCTATTGCTGTTTAGTACTTGACATGGATAATCATGCTAATGATGTAATAGCTAATCCAATAATATATGCATTAGGTGAGGCATCTCAAAATGCAAACACTACAATAGCCTACATAATCCAATACATGCGATGAAACTGCCCTATTGTCTTGTCCCACTCTCCCGCAATTGCCTCCTAGTTTATGGGGCCCTTTTCAACTCCCAATTAATGGATGACACGTGAAGTGACGTTAATTAATTACCCTCATTAAAATGTAATCCAATGAATCCTTTGAGCTTGATCATCACATCATTGATGATAAATGGTAGTTAATTTGTCATAATGATCGGTGGTTAAGTGTTCATAGTTTGTGTCGGCAATTGTTTTTTCTCTTTACTAGCAACCCTTTATTCTTTCACTTTCTTCCATTTAACAAAAGTATTTGATGCTTTGACTTTCTAATAATAAAAAATAAATGTTTAATCCCAACAAAAGAAGAAAATAACAAGTGAATTCCAGTCGATACATCCCTTGAGATTTGATGTCGTTTCAGCCTCATAATCATAAATGGAGAAAAGGGTTGTTGAGATATTTGTAAAAACAACAGTTGCAGTGACTAGTGGTTAATTTTCATTGGTTAGGTAGCTCAATGGACTTGCTTCATGTCTAAAAAAACCAAGTCTTACGGTGATAGAGTGGAGTTGTTGTGCACTTGGTAACTTTAATTCATTTAAGACTATAACTTTATTGATTTCTCATCTAAGAAAACGCGATGGGATGTAAAGAATAATGATTCCTGCCTTTGTCTCAAATTCAAAAACCCAATGAGAATGCCCTTTTCGTTCTTGATGCAATGCAAATTCATCTTGGAAGTAAGTATATGGACAAGGTTGAGTAGTTAACTAAAAGATCAAGCAAAACAAACTTATGGTCCAGTAACACTAGCTTAAGACACAAGTTAAAACCCTTCGCCTTTTGCATCATGAAAGGGTAAAATTTTCCCAACAAACAATATTAATGGCCGGTAAAAAAGGTGCTTTTCATTGATATATAGACTATGCTTATTAACATTAATCTAATTTAGAATTAAAAGAAATTAATTGTAACACATTAAAATATTTATAAATGAAATTAGATTGAGAACATTTAAAATCTGTTAATTAATTGATAAATAATTTGATCTATTAGTATAAATGCATTATGTTAAATAGAATGTGAAAATTAGTTGAATTAGTTCTTATTTTTTTCTCACACAACAACTTGCAGAATTTCTTGATATAATTTATTGGTTATTATATATATATATATATTAGCTTTAAAAAAACAGAAGAAAGAGATTTATTGAAGTGTCAACAAATTGATTCACACTCTAGTTTAGCGTTAAAAAAATAGGCTGTCCAGTACAGTTTCTGTACAGTTAATGAGAGAAAGAAGGCAGAGTTAGGAAGATCACATGTGAAACAAGAAGGGAAGTGTCTCACTAAGTTGTGGCAGATTGATGAGTAGTGCTGGCAAGGTTGGAGACCGAGGCGGGGTCCCTAATGCATAGGTAGCCAGTTCATTCCATTTACCTCCATGTTGCAGGAGTCAACCTCAGTGCTCTCTTTTAGTCCATCAATCCTCCGACAATGGCCATCCTTTTTCTCAAAGTGAAAGGATTGAATTTCTTGGCCATGTCGACCAAAATGAATTTGTGATCAATGACGCGGCAAAAAGCACCCTTGTCTCCCAGCTCTTACCTCCTCCCTAGCTACATCATTTTTCGATCTCATCATATTACATGTAATTATCACTTCTTCTTTTTTTCTTTTTTCACTATAGATGCATTCGTGTGGCTACTACATGGAGACATGATCAATTTTGTTGGATGATTTTCCTTTTGGGTGATTTTATGAGTTTGAAATGCTTATACTAAAAGCATAAATGATGATTTAATTTCCTCTTCTTTTTTTGGCATTTTATGCTTTATTCCAAAATCTTAAATTCAAATTCTCACAAAAAAATAATTTTATTAGACCTTTTGATACTTTTCTAATGAAACAAAGTAAAATTTTGAATTATTTTTACTAGTTTCTGATTAATACCTAATGGCATCACTAGAAGAACACCAGTCATAAAATTGTATCAAGTTCAATTTTGTAACTCAGATAGATGTTACATGGTAAAGTATATATTAAAGCAATTGCAATAGTAATTACTTTTTTCATATCAATAATTAGATTGTTTAGGTTATCATTAATTTAGATTTTCACCACTTTAGTTTTATAGAGAATAGAGATAATAATCATTTCAACTCAACTCAAACGTCTAGTTAACAACCATGAGGATTCAATTCCAAGCCTCATGGCTGGGAGGACATGAACCTCGTGCGGTTAAATTAACGAATAGTATTGTATAATATGGGAGTAAAATACGGGCAGAACTAAGACTAAGTAGCAAGTTTAGGAATTGATTATCTGAATTCCTCTGAAAATTTTATGTCTTGACTGTGTGGGTTCCAAACTTCTGATTCAAGTCTCACTACAGTTAATCTTCTTTGCTAGCTTCTTTCTTGTCTTGAGAATTCTGAAAATGGTGTGCGGCGGGAACATGTTGTCCCTTTCCTTTGAATGAAAATAATTAATGTCTCAAGAGATGATTACCTAACTATTATAGAGTGACATGATGGATTAATCGTGGCCATGTCAAACAGTCCAAACCAGCAAGCATATCAGAGGAAAGTGTATGCCCGTAACGAGATGGTACCATTTTCACAGGTCAAAAATTTCCTACCCGAAATAACAATCATCCTTTGATGTGAGCTCAGCACAATTGCATTTAAAGATTTAATGAGATCATACCATTTTCACAGGTCAAAATTTTCCTATTTGAAAGAACAATCATCCATTGATGTGATCTCACCACAATTGCATTTAAAGATTTAAAATTCAAAAATAGATATCCGGTTTTCTTTTCATTTCTCCTCCACAACAATAAAATTGAAGTCACTCAATGTGGAGAGAATCATAATTAATGAGAAAAGGGATACAGACAAACCGATGGTTCATTTCCTACAATCACAGAATATTATTTTGAGAAATAAAACGCCAAAAAGAAAATGGTGTATTCCATAGTCACCAGGCTTAAAGAATGTGCTAGTCACTGGACCACATTTAGAAGGTGGTCTCAGCCAATCATTTCACCTTTTGTATATAGGGTGCTGACATTCTGACATGTGATTAGTGTAATTACTAATTAGTCAAGATTGCTTGCCTAATGCAATCTTTCCACAACAACTATGAATCTCTTGCTTCTTCTAGTAATATAAATTTTCGTAAAGCGTCCAAGAATTGATATCTCAAAATCTTGTTGAACAAGTAAGATTTGAGCATTTCAAGGGCATCCTATAATCCAATATAAGACAATCCTTACAAATTATAAAGTTTAAATGATATGTGTATCTGTAATTTACAAACTATTCTTCATTTTAATATTGCTTTTTGCTTAGTGGTACTTAACTAATTATTTTTGACTAACTTGAAATAGGACCATGTCACGCATTTCAATATAAATGGAGTCCAGACTAATCAAATCATATAATATGGATAGTCCACCATATCAACATGTTGAATTGACAAAAATAGATTAATAAATATACTATTGATATTAACCTAAAAATGGAAGAAGCAATTCTTGTACATGAAGGTAAAATAAAAACAAATCGTACCATTTTTACAGGGTTAGGAAAGACTTTGCTTGTTAAATTGGTATGAGGAAGTGAACAAAAAGTTGAGAGATACCAATTTCCATATCCCAAGAATTCTTCTTCCTAATCACATATATAAATATATGTACTACGTTCGTAGTCTCTGCGGTAAGCTGCTTCTCTTGTTGTCCAAGATTCTAGACATCAACACCATCATGAAGGGAACTTTAAAGTACTTGGCAGGCATTGCAGGGCCAAGTGGCTATGGCTCCAATGCAACCGCTGAGCAAGTTACTGAAGGCCATGCTTTCTCAGTCCCTCCCCATCTCACTGCTATTATCACTGGTTAGTCGCTAATTATCTCCACCATCTACCAAGATAGTATTGTAATCCAATCATATTATCTTTTCCTCTTGACCTTCAAAGCAGGTCTGGTGCATGCAAATGCCCTACCATGTCGTTTTTGCGCCTCAGATTTGAGTTACTTATTTCTTTGTTTCCTTCTTCTTCTTCTGAGTGAATCAGATGAAAATTGTAGTGTTATGAATCAAGATAAGGGTCTTATACCCAGGCGATATACTCTTCTGCCTCCTGTGGAGTTTCACAAATATGGTGTTTACTTTTAGTTTTTGGCATCTCCAACATCATTTCAGTCTGTTCTCCTCACTTTCTTAAAAGCATACGAGTCTAAGGTAGGTTAATCAAGACATCTCTTCACTCTCTGGTTCATTCTCCCCAAAAAAAAAAAAAAAAAATCGGATCGGTTCATGATAATCAAACATTAAGATCCTACTTTAGCCAAGTAGAAACATCTTTGGTACCCTTCTGCCTACAATCTGCATATTCCACAGAATGCTTATTTTATTCGTGGCTCTTTTTGGTTTTGGTAAGATATGGTAGATTTGTCTCTTCTGAGCACCATATCCTCCCTCAAACTCATCACTTGTTTCTGGGCCACATTTCGAAACTCACCATACCGTGCAATTTTATTACTATAAAACTCATCAAAATTACCACCAACACTTACGATGCAAGATGAGAACTAAAATTCTTACATCTTTTACTCGTTAAAAGGGAAAAGCAGAAGTCTTTCCGTGGACAAGCTAAATACTTGTGGATTGTTACATGAACTAATAAAAAGGGATTCATATATATTGTTTTTCCGTAAATTATATACAAGTGAAGAAGTTTCGTCCTAATCCCTTGAAGGTGCTACATCGGGCATCGGAGTTGAAACTGCGAGGGTATTAGCTAAGAGAGGAGTGAGAATAGTTATGCCTGCAAGGGATTTGAAGAAGGCAAGTGAAGTAAAGGAGATGATACAAAAGGAGAATCCAAACGCAGAGATCATAACAATGGAAATTGATATGAGTTCACTTGCGTCAGTCAAGAGATTTTGTTCCGACTTTCTTGCTCTTGGACAACCGCTTAACATCCTCATGTGAGTATACATAATTTATGACATTGAACTTCATTTCCCTCTTCACCACCAAGTTGATGTACAAGGTTTGTTTAGATATTGATAGTAGAAATTGGACTCTCTTTTTCAGAAATAATGCTGGTATATACTCTAAGAATTTAGAATTCTCTGAAGACAAGATTGAGTTGACATTTGCTACCAATTATTTAGGTATGTCTTAATTTTATTTTTTAATTTATAAATTTTCCCAAAAATAGGAAAATATTATTCCATCTCTATTTCTTCCCTTTTGAATATTGATAAATCAAAACGACACCCAAAAATCAAGGTAGGGAAAGCCATGATTTTGGTGACAATGACAAGAAGAAAAGTTTGGTATTCACTTTGATGCTTTCCCACCATAGTACACAGAGATACATGCATGTGGTGCATACTTGCAAATAAAACTTGTCATCATAGTCTTTAGCTGAATAAAAAAAGGGATATAGATTGTGGAGAACTTAATTATGATGATTGTGAAAATATAAATTAGTAAAATCAGACACTATCCATTCTACACAATGCAAAGAGAGTCTATAAGGCTTTTATAGAGGATAGATCACCGTAAAGATGATGGCCTAATTTGCACAAGTGCTGGAATTCTGCATGCAATAAGAGAAAACAACATTTTTATCTTTTTGTTTGTTCTTTAATTAGAGCAGCAAGGTGATATTTTGCTTCTTAAAAAGCAAGGGAAAGTATTATGTTCAAATTTGTTAGTGTTGTTGGTCATGAATGTTGCAGGGCACTTTTTGCTGACAGACTTGCTAATAGAGAAAATGATGGACACAGCAACAAGGACAGGGATACAGGGAAGAATAATAAATCTATCTTCTGTGATTCACAAATGGGTGAAGAGGGATGAGTTTTCATTCAACGAGATGCTAAGTCCAAGCAAGTATGACTAATGTCTTTCCTTTATCCACCTTGCACTGCTGTTTTAAGACATTAATGAGTTGCAGCTTTACTTTTTCAGATACAACGGAACAAGTGCATATGCTCAATCCAAATTGGCCACCATATTGCATGCCAAGGAAGTTGCAAGGCAGCTGAAGGTGAAATTTCACCATGTTTTCACTTTAGAATTCTAAATTCCGTATGCCATCACATCAACTGTAGTCAGATATAATTAACTGAAAAACTCTTCCGTCTATTACATTGTTGCTTTTATTTTCGTCTTTCTCGAAAACTATCATGTTTTGTTCTTCTGACAACATTTGCAACGTGAATGAAAAACATAGAAAAGAAAAGTTCTGAAGATGACAATCATTTGGTTGCCTGACAAGGAAAATGTTGCAGGCAAGGAATGCAAGAGTGACGATAAATGCTGTCCACCCTGGCATTGTAAAGACAGGAATCACCAGGGCTCACAATAGTTTTGTCACAGGTACAAATTCTTTTTTCCCGCTTCGGAGCATTAATGACTACAAACTACCAGTGACCGTGTGTATCAATTCCTTCTTTGATTTCTTCTGGACATTTATCTTCAAGAAACTTTTGTATGCAGACTCTTTGTACTTCATTGCTTCCAAGTTATTGAAGACTACAACACAGGTCTGTCTACATTTCCCTTGTCACTTCTCTAAACCAAGAGATTCACATTAGGAGAGAAAGAGCCAGTACTTGCCTAGTTATTTGGACTTTAGTGTTGTAGTACTTAGCAGTGCATGAAATGTGCGTCCTTGCAGGGTGCTTCCACCACTTGTTACGTTGCTATGAGTCCTCAAGTTGAAGGCACCAGCGGCAAATACTTTGCAGACTGTAACGAAAGCAACTGTTCATCCCTGGCAAATGATGAAACTGAGGCATACAAACTTTGGAGGCAGAGCCGTGCTTTATCCACAGAAGGTTTCATTCACCACCAGCTTGAATTATGTTAACCAAAGTACAAATCTAGGAATCATGTATATATGCAGGTTATAAACCTTTCTTTTTTGTCTTATATGGGTGCAAGGCATTTTACGATAAAATATCGTAACTCACAAAGATAGGATTTACATGTAAAATAAAAAGGGTCCTTCCCCTTTCGGCCTTTTCACGCTGTTCCTTACAAACGTTGATCTTACTAAAATAAAAACCTTTCACTTCTCTAATGACGTCTCAATTCAACATTGTTGTTTCCGAGTCCACTGATCAAGGAAAGACAACCAATATCGACCTGTTTTAATGGTAATACTAGAAAATAGGAGTGATAATGTTGAATAATTTCGACTTTTTCAGCAGATTTTACGGTAAAGCTCTTAGTTTATGTTTTTTAATATATGTTTATTTGCATTTGAAATTATTCCTTGAAATTTTAGATAATGTTTGTTGTTTGTTGAATTAAGGAATAATTATGTAATTATTAGCTAAAAATTTTATGTTTAAAAATCTCTCTCATGTCTTGCGTTTAATTAGATTGATGAAATGAAATTCAATATGTTGAGAGGAAAATTCATTCTTCAGTTCTCTTCCTCCTACTATTTCTAACAAATGGTATATAGCATTCCTTTTAAGAAAATGTGAGCTTTATTTCTAAGTGAATTTGGGAGCTTAAACACTTGAAATTAATTAACAGTATAAATACTTGATAATTTAAATACAGGTTAGTTTATGAGTTAGTTCAAAATGGTATCAAGCAATTTTTCGTGCCTACTCCTTCTATTCTTATATAAAAAATTACCGACGGTAGATTATTAAGATGAAATTATACATAAGTGCATTGAGTTTGTGGGAGATTATTCAAAGTGAAGCTGATCTAGCTTCCTTTCTGCGAAATTCAATATTAGCACAAATCAAGAAACATGAAGAATATTTGATTAAAGACCTAAAGCATTCACTTGCATACTGAAAAATTAAAGGGGTTAATTATTTCACAAACTTTTCACAAACTTCTTTGCTACTAACAAAATAAAAATAAGTAAAACCGAAATAATAAAAACATTATAAATTTGGTAACGCAGTTCGGCACACCTTACCTATATCTGCAGAGCCCTCATCCAGCTTAATACTTTCACGAAAGTGCAATAGATTTACCCAAGGATTTACTGAGCCGACACCACTCAACCTTTGACATTATCTCTTAACCTCACTTTCTGTAAAAGAATTTCACATCCAATAATACAATCGACTTGTGTTAACCTCGTCAGAGAATTTTTTTTAAACAATTTTTACTCAAAACAATAATAAATAAAAATAGCTCAAGTATTTAAATAACTAAAAATTGAACAACGAAATACTTGAGACAAAAAAAAGACTTCCCTATGGTTTTTATCTTCTTGAAATAACCCAGCTGAAACACTCCACCATAGCTTACTCTTTCTTCGTAGAAAAACATTTCACGATGTTCCTTCAATTAATAGCTAATACCCACTTCACCAAAGATGATCTTCACTGTATCAATAAATCAAAACGCATGGCTTATACAAGAAGGTTGTTAATCACAATGCTGAAAAATAACACTCAATCTCCCCCAAATTGTCTCACGCTCGCACACACCATTCACTGTGAGACCAAAAAACAAGATCGTTGTATTCCCAGTTTTCACATATGCATAGCCAACAATTTATTTTGCAAACATACACGTGACTTCCTCTCCAATGCAACACCCACGCACACTACCTCCACCGTGTGTCAAACCTGAGATGCAAATATTCAGCTCAAATCAACATGTGCGCAGCCAGCCATTTTTTTGTTCAAGGACACACGACTTTCTCTACCTCAGTTACGCACTTCAATGTACACAATACAAGAAAATTGTTAATTTACGACGGAAATTTACCGACGGTCTTAAAAACTGTTGAAATTACCGACCGACTAAGTATAGACGTTGGCAATGTTGGTTGTGGAATATAACTTTTGCGACGGTCAAAAATTTCGTCACTAAAATAATGGGAAAAGTTTTACCGACACACATTTCCGTCGATAAATATGTCGGTAAAATTTGGTTATAGTCGTCGGATTCTAACCCCATTATTGATACCCAAAACGACGTCATTTTGGTCTAAACCAAAACGACGTCGTTTTAGATATAAGTGAACATTAAAATAATAACCAAAACGATTATAAAACCCTCCCAACTCTTTCTTTCTTCCCCGCCCACCTGCGCTGCTCCCGTGTACGTCTTCCTCCACCTGGTTTTCTTCCTCCTCCATTGCCGACTATTGCCGCCGTTTGCCTTTGTCTGGAGTGGGTTCTCACCGTCATCCTCATGCATCGCCGGCGTGGTGTTCTCCGACAGGTAAGCCACTCTTCTCCTCCCCTCCTTTCTTCGATAGATGATTGGAAAATGGTGGGTTTTAAATTTTTTGTAATTTTTTATAGTTAAATGTTTATTCTTACAAAATAACAAATCAATTTAATGGGTTTCTGACTAATTAATTAGTTTAATTTTATTAGCATTTAGTTTAAATAAATCCCTGTAGGTTACTCCATCCTCCTCTAGTACGTAGTGGTTATGTTTGTTGCTTTGCAATCTGTATAAAGTCGCTTTCAATCAGTATACCTGATTTGCAATCTAAAAATAATTAATTTCTAAAGCTAATTAATTAGTTTAATTTTTTTAGCATTTAGTTTAAATAATTGAGCAATTTATATTTTAAATTCTAAATTTAACTTGATTTTATAATATTAATTAAA
>JANIJH010000006.1:67208400-67218473 GCA_024520975.1 Erythroxylum areolatum | reverse complement strand
TCAAGAGGACTTCACTTCTATTAATTTTGATGACAATCAAATAATAATAATCTTAGAAATGTATGAACTATTTTGATTAGTTTGTTAAGTGTGCAGATAAATGCAAGTAACATTTACGCAGCATAAGACGAAGTCAAAGTATAAGACAAAGTCAAAGCATAAGACAAAGTTGAAGCATAAGGCGCAACATAAGACATAGTCAAAGCACAAGACGAAGTCGAAGCATAAAACGAAGCGCAACATAAAACGAAGCGCAGCATAAGACGAAGCAGAATAACAGACGAAATATAGTAACAGAAGAAAAGCTATTGCAGACAATACAAAAGGAAGATATGCTAAAACGCCAGTCAGTTAATTAGTTGGAGTTAGTCATAGGACTCAACTAATAACTGTTTCTAGAAGATTCAAGAAGCGGTTATCAAGAAGACAATTGGAGACTTAGGCTATAAATATTAGTACTAGTCGAAAACTATAGATACAACAGAAAAACTACACAACATACAGATAGAGAATTACTTGTGAACGTTTTTGATATTAGCAAAAATTATGTATTCAAAGTGCAAAAGAAGTGAGCAAACATATCTGTAACGTGAAAGCTCAAAAATACTTTTGTTAGAGAGAGAAAAGAAGGCTAGAGCCTGGAGAGGCTAATATAGCTCATAAAGAATACTTTTTGAGAGAGACCTAAAGAGGCTCTACGTGTAAAAGAATACTTGTAAAGCTAAAAGAGTATAGTGAAATCTCATAAATACTCTGGGGACTAGACGTAACCCAAGGTTTGGGGTGAACCAGTATAAAATCACAGTATCTATTCTCTAACCCTTATCTTTTAATTTTCTTATGTTAGATGAGTGGATAATATTACTTGCGATTGCATTGCTTATCAACTTTAGCAAAGTACTTTAGTAATCATTTGAATTTTGTAAAGAAATTCAAGAAGTCTCAAAAGATTAATATTTTTGAAAAGATTACACAATTCAAGCCCCCTTCTTGTGTAGTTTACATATTATGTTGAATTTCTATATTAACAAGTGATTTACTTCATAAAGGGAATTTCCTTTAGAGATTCATTTAGAGAATAGCTCACAGTCTTTCACATTTACCCTTTCTTTAATTTTTAGTTTACCTTTATCAGTGCATAGTTATTTGAGAAATTTTATATGATGAGCTACTTATTTAATGCATTAAGCAAAGGAATGTTTACCTTTACCGTGAGAAAGGGCTAAAAAATTTCTAAGGAATGTTTACCTTTTCCGTGAAAAAGGGCTAAAAAATTTCTAAGGAATGTTTACCTTTACCGTGAAAAAGGGCTAAAAAATTTCTTTCTTCTCCTCCTCTTTCTTAGATTTAATAAATATTTCAAGGAAGGGAGGCTTAGTAACCAATGCCTCTTGGTTTTTTTGGCATTAACAACCTTGGAATGATCGGGTTACTGTTAAGGAGTTATCACTTCCTTTTCTATATTTTCCTTTAAGGTGTGACCATAAGTTATTCCTAGACTTCTATTTTTCTTCAAATCTTTTCTATTTTATAAGGTAATTACACTTGCATTTTATTTCATATCAATAATGGGTTGTGAATACAACTTATGTTGTTTCTCCAATCTACTAACTAGTGATGCAAGTTAACTAATTTGATTTTCTAAATTTTGTCTCATACTGAAATTGTTGTGAGTTAGTAATGAGTGCTTTAATATACATACTTGACTTTAAGGTAGGCTATTATGGTAGACAAACTAATTGGTTAAATATTTTAGAGATTCAATGGCCTTACCCTATTACTCTATAACTAAAGTTGCGATAAGCATACCATCTTAGGATACAAGTATTGGAGTAAGGATGATATTTACTTTATGATGGACCTAGAATCTTCCATCCACATTGGCATACTTTTAATTATCATTTGAAGTGTTGGGGACATGCCAGCTGAGTGGTTAGTTGTGGCACAAATCCCACAAATGTTGGCTTGTTTCATCTTTCCCATGGAAATATGTTAAACATGATAGGTTAAATTTGAAAATTGTTGTTCAAGATTAAATATATTTACCCTATTTACTTTTCTTAAAAATGATCCTTATTTAAAGCCAAATTATTAAAAATTGCAAGCTATGATGGAGATTAAATCTCTAACAGCTTGAGCAGTTTTATTCACTGTAACACCTCCACTAGTTGCATCCATCATCCTTCTTTTCATTGGTAACAATCCTTTATAAAAGTCTTAAATGAGTAGTTATTTAGAAATTTCATGTCGAGGGCAACTGACACATAATTGTTCAATTTTTCCTAATATTCAAGAAAGGTCTCTATATCTTTTTCTTTATTCCATATATTTCTCTTTTTATGTTGGCAACTCTTAAGGCAAGGAAGAATTTGTCAAGGAACAATGTCACCATATCTGTCCATAAAGTAATAGACCTAAGAGGCAAATAAAATATTCAATCTTTAGCTCTGTCACCTAGTGGGAATGGAAAAACATATAGTTTAATTTACTTCTCAGATACACCTTGTAGTTTTGTACTTGAGCATGCCACATGGAATTCCTTCAAGTGCTTAAGATAATATTCATTCTTAATGCCACAAAAGGTAGGAAACAAATTAATCATAATAGACTTAAGCTTAAGACCTACATTCAGGTTTAGATACTTGATGCAAAGTGTTCTTTAAGTCAAATTTGGTGTTGTCAATTCTCTCAAGGTTCTCGATTCATGATTGCTTTAATTTTGAAATCACTGGATTATTTTGTTAAATCAAGTGTTCTTTTCTAGTCTAGGATATAAAGAAGAAGATGCTTGCTTATCATATAATTTGGTTTCCTTCCTTAATTTCCTAATTGTTTTCTCGATATTAGGATCATGTTAGAGTTCACTTGTGCAAAAATTTTGATGCACAAGAGAAATAAATTCGCTTTGACACCAAATCCCTAACAATAGTGCCAAAATTTAGTAGGTGTTAAATATAACAAAAATAATCCTACTCCAATCACAAATAAATTGTATATAACAATCAACAAGATCAGATCGAACCTACAAGGACCAGTAAAACTTGTCTACTTTTCTAAGTTAACAAAACAAAAATAATGCAAGGGGATATTAAGATGGAAATTGAAATAGATTAATAGCAAAGATAGAAAATCAATCAAAAATGTAATATAGTAAAGTTAAATGACAATAGACATCTAGCCGAGAGTATAATTTCAGTATTATTAAATTGATCATTGCTATAAAGATAAACCCTTCTATTATTTAATAAACTGGTTATGGTTATTAACAAGCTCTAACAATCTATCTCTCTTTACTTCCTTTTTCACCAAAATAAGGTCTTTGATTAATTCTCTTATTAACAAATGCCCTAAATAAGCTCTTGGGATTTAATATATTGACATTATTAAAAAAACTAGAAAGACCACCAATCATAGCCAACGAACACACAAGCTTGGTTTATTTAGACTAGATTATACATCCACATAATATAAGTATAATATTATATATTAAACCTTATTATTTCACCACTGAGCACTAGAACAATCAAATAATTATAGATTTAATAATTCCAATAGCAACATATTATTTTAATAATTGAATAACAACCTTTTGTATTAATAAAAATTAATAATTTAAATAATCTCAAAAGATATATAAATACTAAAGAACAAAAGAGTAAAGCAAAATAATTAAATCTCACAATTCTTGAAGAATCAAGATTCAAGTAACCTTTGAATAGAAAAAGAGAGTTTAGTTGCAATTAATTGTCAATGGCATTATAAAAAATAAAGAAATATTCCAAGTATGTAGAAAAACTAAAATAAACTAAGATGATATGGAGATGGGAACATTGACTTTTGCATCTCTTTCCTATCAATAATTCCAAAATATTATTTTAATATTCCTAAAAATAAAAGATAAAAGCTAAGATCAAAGTTAAATCTAAAGAATCCCACTTCTATTAAGATTTATCTTACCAAAAACATGTCCTACATATTTAAAATTAATAAAGAGAGTAAAATAGGGGAAGAAATAACTAAGACGCACTAACTTTGGAAGGGCCTTACCCATTTAATCACATTTATTTTCTAAAGCAGTCATATTGACTAAGGCATGAGTGTGCCTTATAGTTATACCTCTTTTAGAAATTGTTTTATGAAAGCTTTCACTGTTTTGTAAAATTTGCATTTGTTTTCCTTTTTAACTAAATTTCCACTTTTAACCACATTTTGATCTAAATTTCCAATCTACTTTATAAAACATAAAATACATAATTACAAGCATTTTATCAATCAAAACATAAAAAAAAATTAATATGAAATATATGTATTTTTTGCATGCTATCAAGTGGGTACCTTTATGGACTATACAACTTAATCAAAAGGTTATATAGTTCATTATGTGAAGATCTCAAGGATTATAGTTTGTAGAGATCTTAAAGTCGATGAATTGCCATTTTGGAAAATGGAGAAAATCTTAGTTGAACGACAATCTAAAAATTCATGTTTAGAATCAAGTTTTGGAGTAAATAATGTTCCAAAATTTTTAATTCAATTGAAGATGGTGAAGATGATTCCAATTTAGATTTGGATTCTCCAATTTTGGAAACTACGTATTAGAAATAACTGAGTTTATTGAAGCTTTTAAATAAGAAGAATGAAATAAAGTAATGAAAGAGGAAATTCAAATGATAGAGTAAAACCAAATATGAGAATTCACCAACAAACTAAATGGGAAGAACATTGTTGGTAACAAATGAGTCTATAAAAATAAATTAAATCATGATTGTGAAGGTTTATGCAAAAATATTTGGTATCCATTATGGTAGCACTTTTACACCCGTGGCATATCAAAACATAATTAGAATGTTGTTAGCATTGTTACTAAGAATTGATGAAGTGTAATTCATCTATATGTCAAATCCGCCTTTCTAAATAACATTATTGAAAAGGAGATTTATGTGCACCAGCTTAAAGGAGTTACTATTGTAGGTTAAAAGGATAAAGTTTAAAAATTGAAGAAGGCATTATACATACTAAGGCTCCCAACTCCTGGTATACTAGAATTGACTCTCACTTAATTTGTTATAGATTCAAAGGCATAAATAATTATTACTTTTTATGAACAGAGGTTTTTCAAGTGGAGTCATGGATTTTTTTCCCTAAACGAAATATTCATGAGATGTTCGTAAAATTTTTTATTTAGAGCAATGTAAATTGATTGCAACATCGCTAGTCCAAAATGAGAACTTTAGATGATGAATATAAAGTGAATCATACTATTTTTAGAAGTCTGGTTGGAAGTATGCTTTACTTGATTGCTACATGACCTGACCTTATGTTTGCATTAAGTATTTTGTCAGATTTATGCACTCACCAAGTCAAGATCACCTTAATATTGCCATAATGATGTTGAGATACATTGAAGATACCATTGATTTTAGTGTGGTACGTGAAAGAAATAGATGACAAATTGTAGAGAAATGTTGATAGTGATTGGACTGAAAGTATGGAGAATTTTAAAAATACTTTGGGATATATATATTCTAATTTGGGTTAGCTTATTTCTCATATAATTCAAAAAAGAAAGAAACGCCAACCCAATTAATGACTAAAGCTGAGTGCATATCTGCTGATGCATTAAATCAAGCCGTTTGGCTTAGAAAATTGTTGATTGATTTTGGGGAAGAGCAAATGAAGCCTATTCTCATTATATGTAATAACAAACCTGCTATTGTTGTTGCAAATAATCTTATGCAATATGATAAAAGTAAGCATATTAAAATCAAATTTCATTTGTTAAAGAGCAAAAGATGATTAAAATATTAAGTTGTTGGATTGTAGGCCTGAGTTACTAATTATAGACACTCTTATTAAATCACCTTTCAAGAACTAGTTTGGGACTTGTAGTTTCAAAGAAAAGTCTCAAGAAGGAGTGTTTACTAATTTAGAAATGTTTTAGTGGATTTTATGATCAATTTGTTAGCATATGTTGAATGTTTTAATTTTTTAAATAATATTTGTTGATTTTTAAATTAAGGTATATCAATAATTGGATAAATATAATCAATAATTAATTTTTCATACTCAAAATTTTTCTATTATGATTTGTATTTATTTGAAATGATGTAATCAAAATTTACTATTTTAAAAGGGAAATTTATTTTTTAATATTTTTATTTTCTATAATTTTATATGCTACCATTTTCCAACATTTTGCTTTTAGTTTCATTTCAAAGTTTGAACAACAAAATAGCAAAAGCAGACATTAATGTGTAGCATAAGGTCCAAAATGTTGAGCATTTGTCTATTCCCACGTAGCTTTGATCATTGCATTAGAAAATAATTATCTCCGTGTTTTGGCTTCTAGTGTTGAGATGCATCACTCAAATTATCATATTCGATTTCATACATCATAATTGGTACTCATTGTTAGTAAATAAATCAAGCTAAGGTTTGCATGCAAGGAGACAACAACATTAAATGGTAGCCAAGTGGAGAAATACAATAAGCATCTTCATTTAATGGGAGCTAAAATCATCATGATGCAAGTAGAGAGAGAAAACTTGTAGCTAAAAATCTTGAAGCAAGTTAAGAATGGACTACTTCTTCCTTAAGCTTTCATATGATTTGACCAAAATTTTATTCCAATAGGATGATTACTTGTACAAGTAAATCTCTAGTATTTTTATTGTTTTTATTACCTATAAAAGAGTGTAACGAAGCCTTACTATATTTGTGTGATTTGGGATTGAATTATAAACTCTCCTATCGTCTTCCCTCCCTCTCTTTCATGTGTGTGAGTGTGTGTCATTTGATATCACAATGGTATCAGAGCAAGTTAAATCTAGCTCTAATTTTAAAGCGATTTATGAGGAAAAAAATAGCGAAAGTGTTCTTATACTTGTGAGAGAGTGGTTCATTTAAAAGTGAGAGATGTCAAACAGTTATAATATTTTGTGGTCAGGTCCCAAATTAGATAGTAAACTTGATTACAATTATTGGGAGATTTTAATGTCTAACCACCTTAAAGCTCACAATATTTGGAGTCTGAGAGAGGTATGAAATGTTCAATTTAGAAATTACTGAATAATATTTTTCTTATGTTACTGATCTTGTCAACAAGATGAGGCTGTGTGGAGAGGATATTTCAAATATTAAGGTGATGGAAAAGATTCTATGCACCATGCTTATTAAATTTAACCATATTGTGACTACAATACTAGAGTCATATGGTATGAAGACTATGACTGTAGCAGAGTTACAGAGAAGCATTGCAAGTCATGTTAGCATAATATTGGAGAAAACATAAAAGACAATAGAAGAAGCCTTAAAAGGATAGGTAAATTTTAATACTATTGTAGAATCTAATCAAAATGCAGATGATAAAGGTCATGGTTTTAATAATGGAGAAGAGGGATTTCAGAGGCTAAGGTAAAGGAAGTTTTAGAGAAAGAGTTAATGGGAATAATTTTAACTAGGGGAGAGAAAACAATCTTAGAACATTTACTCAAGGAAGAGGAGGATATACTTTTGGGCCTACCAGTTGAAGAAGAAGCTGAGATAATCAATATTAAGAGAGATGTAATTTTAATTACTTTAATTATGGAAGGTATGGACATAAAGCTACTGATTATAGATCCAGATCTAAGAACAATTATCAAGCTAATGTTGCAAGAAATCAATACCAACATTTAGGTCAATTATCAAAGAAAGGTTATAAAATACAAGTTCATCATGATTTATGTACCTTGATAGATAGTAGTGGAAGATTTATGGCAAATGTAAAGATGTCTTCTAACCGTCTATTCCCACTAAAAATTCATCATAAAAAATTTTCTTGCTTGAATTATGTGATACTTGATGCAAATTGCCTATGACATATATGTTTTGGCCATTTTTATTTTTCTGGATTAAATTATCTATCAAGAAAAAAGCTTGTATCTAGCTTACCTGTTATGAATATTCCTAACAATGTATATGGGACATGTGAGATAGGAAAAATGCATAAGGATGTATTTCCAATTGAAAATTCCTATAGACCAAAGAAGTTATTAGAAATTATTCATTTAGTAATAGGTTTTATATTAATTTATTAATAATTTTAGTGGAAAGGTCTGGGTGTATTTTACAAAGTAGAAATTAGAAGCTTGTGATGCTTTTAAATCATTTAAAGCATTTGTGAAAAAGTAAAGTGGTTGCAGAATTAAAGCATTAAAAACAGATAGAGGCCAAGAGTATCTTGCATGCCAAAAAGTCTTCAAGCAGGATGGAATTCAACATCAATTGATCACCAAATACACGCCTTAACAAAATGGAGTAGCAGAAAGGAAAAACAGAACTATTATAGACATGGTGAGATATATGTTAAGATCTAAACAATTGCCCAAAGAATTTTAAACAGAGGCTGTTGCTTATACAATTTATATTTTAAATAGGTGTCTAACAAAAAGCCTTAATGACAAAACACTTGAGGAAGCTTGGAGCAGAAGGAAACCTTCCATTTGACATCTCAAAGTTTTTGGGTGTATTGTTTATGCCCATATACCAAATCAGTTGAGGAAGAAGCTAGATAACAAAGGTGAGAAATTTTTTTATAGGCCATAGTACAAATTCAAAGTCCTATAAATTATACAATCCTAATACGAAAAAAAAGACGATTATTAGCCATGATGTAACTATTAATGAGGATGGAATATAAGATTGGTCTTCAACTTTTCAAAAAAGGTCAGTGGTAATTTCAGAAAGCTATGAAGGAGAATACTCAGGCTGATTTAGTACCTCAACCAGAGACATCTAGTAGATCCCAAAGACGTCGTCAGTTACTAGCTATATTGGAAGATTGTGTGATATGTACTGATAATGATTTATTTGATGAAGAGATTATCAATTTTGCTTTATTTGCATATTATGAACCATTTAATTATGAGGAGACATCAAATGACTTGAAATGGAGGAAAGTCATGGATGAAGAAATATATGCAATTGAAAAGAATGACATATGGGAATTAACAAATTTGTCTACTGATAAAGAGCCTATAGGAGTTAGGTGGGTGTACAAGACAAATTATAAGCCTAATGGTGAAATCGATCAGTTTAAAGCTAGATTGGTTACAAAAGACTATAAGCAAAAACAAGGTATTGATTACTTTGAAGTATTTGCTCTTGTTGCGAGATTGGATACTGTTAGCATTATTATCTCTCTCTTAGCTCAAAATAATAGGAAAATTTATCAAATGGATGTAAATTTTTCCTTTTGAAATGGAAATTTGGAAGAGGAAGTATATACTGAGTAACCTACACGATATGTGATTAGAGGAAAAGAAGATAAAGTTTATACGTTAAAGAAAGCACTGTATAGATTGAAGCAGGCACCAAGAGCATGGTACAAAAGAATTGATTCATACTTCATGGAGTATGATTTTGAAAGATAAAAATCCTTTTGAGCATACTTTATATGTTAAATTTGCTGAGCCTGGTGATAGTGTAACATCCCGTCACCAATGGGAAGGTTATATTGGTAATTTTGGGACGGGATAGGATCTTTACTGCATCTTATTGACTGAGTATTCTTTTGGTCTCTAATTGTAGAGGAAAGAGTCTTTGGTACATGCACATTTAGGTACATGCATTCATGACAATTTCCCGGTATTTGATTTGTGAATGTGATATAAATTGTGATTTGTGAGATAGTTAGATGTGATTACGATTTATTGGGATATTGGGTTTAAATGATTGAATTAGAACTGTTTAGAGTGATTGGCAGTTGATAGTGACCTATAGGAATTTTTCTGAAAAATTCGGGAGGAAAAGTCCATATCGGAAATCCTCCGAGTAATGGACTGATTGACTGTACAGTGCTAGAACAATTGGTTTATGGCCATGGAAAATTTAGATATATGATATTGGAATTTAATATGTCGAGCCATTAAATTTGGAGACAAATTGGACCGGAAATGAAAGTGAAAAGAGAAAGAGATTTGAGGATAAAGACTAGAGGCTTAAGTGATTAACCTATAAATGCTTTAGGTTTCAAATTGAAGAAGGAAAAATCCTCTTTTCCTTCCTCCTAGGGCACGACCGTTTCGTTTCTC
>JANIJH010000006.1:67194797-67208300 GCA_024520975.1 Erythroxylum areolatum | reverse complement strand
AAATCCCAAAATCCATTGATTTTACCTTTCTCTTCTTTCTTCCTTCAATCCCAACACAAACCCTAACCTCCATTTTACCCCCTTCTTGAATCTAGCATAAGCAAAGATGTAACTTACCTCCAACAAGTGGGTTTCTCTTCTTTTTTCTTCTTCTTTCTTCCTCCCTTCAAGCTTCCTACAGCTCTTTCCTTCTTTCTTCTCCTTAGCTCATGTTTTTGTCTTCTTTCCCTTTGGTTTCTACAACAACTTGCTTCTTCTTCTTTTAATTCATTTATTTAAACCACCTAAAAGCCTATTCCTCCCAAAAATGCCCTTCACTTATAAGGACCTTCCCACTTTGCCCTTATTTTGTCTCATATGGCTCTACACTTACAAGCCTACTACAAATTAATCTAACTTAATCCTAACCCTTCATTCTAATTTCAAATTTCTAATTCCCATTCATGTTTGCTAATTTCAAGACTCAACTATTATAAATAATATATATATATATATATATATATATATATATAACAATTAAAGCAAAAATAAAGAATAAATAAAGTAAACGAATAAATAAATAATTAATTAATTAAAAAAATTCGGGGCCCAACAGAAACAACTAAAAGAAGACAAAAGGAGATTTATAAATTCAACTTACTATAAGAGTTTAACTGGAAGTCTAAGGTATTTAACTACAACCAGACCATATATAGTTTTTAAAGTTGGATTACTTAGCAGATTTATGGAAGAGCCTTGTACTTGTCATTTACAAGGAGCAAAGAGGATTGTCAATATATCAAAGGTACTTTGAACGAAGGAATTTTTTATATAAATGTCAATTATGTAAATCTTGTAGGTTAAACAGATGGTGATTGGGGTGAAGATATAAAAGCAAGAAAAAGCATATTTGGGTATGTTTTTCATCTTGGCACTGGTATAATATCATGGTCTTCAAAGAAAAAACTCGTGGTTGCGTTACCTACAGCTGAAGCGGAATACATTGAAGCGACTAGTTATGTTATATAAGCAGTATGAATAAAAAGAATGCTTAAAGTACTATATCAAAAATAAGATGCTCCAATGGTATTATCATGTGATAATAAGTCCGCAATAGCACTGTATAAAAATCCAATTTTTCATGATTGATCTAAGCATATAGACGTTCGGTTTCACAAAATTCATGAGTTAGTAACTGAAAAGGAAGTAGTGATTAATTATTGTCACACTAAAGAACAAGTTGCATATTTTTTACCAAAATTGAAGTCTGAATTATTTCACAAACTAAAGAAATTGTTAAGAATATTAAATTTCTACTAGCTTAATTTAAGGGAGGAAATGTTAGTAAGTAAATCAAGCTAAGGTTTGCATGGAAGGAGACAACAAAATTAAATGGTAGCCAAGTGGAGAAAGACAACAAGCATCTTCAATTAATGGGAGCCGAAATCATCATATTGCAAGTGGAGAGAGAGACAACTTGTAGTTGAAAATCTTGAAGCAAGTTGAGAGTGGATTACTTCTTCCTTAAGCTTTCATATGATTTGACCAAAGTTTTGGTCCAAGAGGATGATTACTTGTATAAGTAAAACTCTAGTATTTTTATTTTTTGTGTTGTCTATAAAAGAGTGTAATGAAGCCTTACTATAGTCATTTGTTTTGGGATTGAATAATAAACTCTTCTCTTCTCTTCTCTCCCTCTCTTTCGTGTGTGTGGATGTTGTGTCATTTGATATCACTCACAGAGTACTTTCTGAGCATGTTATGACTAAGGAATGGAATGAGTGGATCTATAAAGCTTCTCTTCTTACCAAAACTTCACTTTTGAACTAAAACAAGGAGATTATGAACAAGGGATAATATTTCATCTTAGGCCCCTTCTATATAATATATGCTCGTTATCACTCATTGGAGATTCACTTTTGTATATAGAAACTGATAAAATCGTACAATAACACTCCTGGTAAAGGATTTTATATTCATGTAAGGCTCTTGTATGCCAAGACTAAATCAAAATTTCTTCTCAAAGATTCAGATGCACTTGGACAAACTAAATCAAAGCCTATAAAAATAACCTTTTGAAAGGTCACGTCCTTATAAAAAATAGATTAATTTAGAACCATCGTTCTAGTATATTTCGTCTTCTATAAATTCAACTCCCGTAAACTTCTTCCCTCATTTTTTTCCTTACAAAATTAATAAAGTTTCTATTTAATTTATAAATTAAAATATTATTATACCAATAGTAATAAGTCTTATGTAAATAGTATTTAGAATAGCTAATAAACACTTAACTTTGATATGTGTAAAAGGTAATGTAATTCTCACAATATTCTTAAATGTCAAACAAAAAGAAATAATCCTAAATTATATATTTAAAACAGAAGATTGAGTAACCATTGTTCAAGTTAACTTAATTGACATTAACTATGATTCATTTGCAACTCCACACCCTAACTTTTGCCTACTTATTACTTTATTATTATTATAAAAGTTGTGTTTCTACACTTATATTTATATAAGGATCATGTGCATCAAAAAGTATCAATCCTATGATCTTGTTTGAGTTATAAGTTATACGAGGTCAGCGTAGATTCCTAAAAGGTAAGTCTTGAGAGTTGACGCCCATTGAGAGGGAAGATGTTGTATCTCAGTTAGCATATCCATAATCTTAGCTACAATCTTCTTTGTGTATCTTAGAACTCTCATAAAGGTCTACTCTATCATATCACCGATGGTTTCCTGTTATTCCCATAAATCCTCTAACCAGGATTCCCAAGTGGTAACCTAATAGAAATAACAATAATAAAAAGAAGAATAAAACAATATATTGTTGAGTTGCATTTATTTTTAATAAAGTAACTTATTCCTATTTGGCATGAGTATGACTATTTATTTATTTTTAATTATTATTATTATATAATTAAAATCTTTATTTATGTACATAATAAATTACTTAATGAATGAATAATTAAAATTATATATTTCAAATAGTTTACTTAACAAAGTTTTAGTATAAATTTTAATAATAAAATTGAGTTGATTTGTACTTGTAAATTTTAATTTTTTAATTTCAACATATTATCTTTTTTAAAAGTTTAAGTCATTTCCAAAATTAATAAAATAATATAATATTAGAATAATATAATATAAAACATAAATATCTTTTATAGTCTTAAAAAATCGATGTGCACTCATTTTGTATTCGACTTTTAATGTAACGTTTCTAAGGATGGCAATTGGCCCAACTTGGGCTAGCCTGATCTCTTTTTTTTTTTTTAATTAACAAAATAATATTATTTTTGACAAAATGATAACGTTTTGTACTTTCTCATCAAGTCACAGGTCGAGGCAGTCCAGATCTGAATGGGACTCATGACTCTATGAAGCTCATCAATCGCGACCTGTAGAAGTCGGGCTGAACCAAATCGCACCATATTTACCATCCCTAAATATTTCTACTAAGCGGCACAGGCAAGAATGTTATCTCCATCATCAGCTTCGGGTCGGGTCGGGTCGGGTCCCAAAAGTGATCATGTTGGGAGGATCGCTGGACCATTTGCTTATGGACCAAAGATGTATGCCTAATCCACGCCTACTCACGAAACTTGGTAGTTGGGCCTCTAACCTATTCACTTACAATAAGCCTCGCAAACCTGTTGAAAAAGTACCAGACAATCATGTCAAGAAAGGTATACTTAATTTTGGGTGAATTGTAAAGCCCAAAAAACAATTACCTTTATTTAATTTTTTAAAATTACCGTTAAAATATTCAAATTTTTTATTTTTATAAAAATATCTTAACATTAAATTTTCTATTAACATTATTGAAATGATACATATATATATATATATATATACACGGAATATTCTAAATTAAAATTTTCATTTTTCATATAATTATTAAGCAAGATATTTGTTATTTAATAAAAATTATGTTAAAATCTGGTACCAAAACTTCAAAGATGTAAGTTTTTGGAGCATAATAACATATAATACAATTGTTTGTCTCTACTTTTTATTATATACACCTAATTTCTAATTCTACATCCAAATTTTGATTCTTGTTTATGCTCAATTGTATTTTAACTTCATATTTATTTTTTATATTTTTTTTAAAGCTCAAGTTAGTATTATAAAATTGAATAAAGTTTTTTTCAACTAACTTAATTTTTATATTACATAAATGAGAAGAGTGTTGTGATGTTTAGGTCTAACACGTGAAGTGGTAGATAAAATGGTTCGAAAAGGGAAAAGGAATAATAAATAATAAAGCTCTAAACGAGCAAACAAAATCTCTTCCAATTGTTATTTTTTTCCTTAAAATTTATCATAAAATTGCGACATAAATACTTGTAATTTGGGGAGAGTATTGTTTTCGTTAATCCTAGAGCGTATGATTAGGTTAATGTACACTGCTTAAGTATTCTTGGCAAAACCATCTTGTATTCTGAAAGTCTTTAAGAAGAGAAAAGAAGCAATGAGAGTCATCTTTCTTTTCTTAATCCTGAAACCCCTTTCAAAGCCGAAAGATGGAAAAGGTTACCTGGTCCATTAGCCTCAAAAGACGGGAAGAACATTCTAATATAACAAAGACTGCCGTTTGAAATATTATTTTTCAACACCTAGTTGGAAGCTATAACCCAAAAGAGGAGGCAAACCCTCAAAGCAAGGAATAAGGCCAAAGCAAAAAGAGAGGATGATGATGGGAAAAAGTAGACAATAATTTGCACAGTTCAATATAATTATATGTCGGACTAGCTGCATAGCTACTACCTAAGTTCCTCGTGCAGGCCAATGCGACAAAAGGGTTTCCGTCACACCTTTTTCTTTTTTGGCTTGTCTTCATATGGTTGGATAAAAACCTTTTATGCATATATATTATAAATTTCATTTTCAATTTAAAAGCCTATTAAATTTTATAATATTAATTAAAAATATATCATTTAAAGATATGCAATTTCACATTCAATTTATTGCAAAAATAATTCATATTTGGAATGCAACTTTATCTTTTAAGGAAAATGGAGGGAAGAGCAATGTTATTATCAATCTCCACTAATAACACAAGTTAGTCCAATTTGCTTTTGAGTTATGGTATCCAGACATCAAATCATTATTTTAAATCAGGGTCACCGGTCACCAGCTAAAGGTTTTCTTCATTTTGTTATTAGACTATAAGATCATTTTGGTAAGGTCTTCTTAATTCATGTCACGCACGGTGAACAAACAAAATATTAGAGTTAGACAATTAGATGGAAAAAGCCAAATATGAGGAGATCGGCCTTAAGTATAATTTGCTATGTGTGAGTGGACTTGTAATTGGAAAATCAAAAGATCATCCACACGGATGCCTAATAAATTAAATTGCACGTTCTTGCATGTTGCTTTTCTAGTTCTGAGGGTACACACAGATCCTAGCTATCCCATTAGATAAATTGAACAGAGGTGTGCTCTAAGATTCAGATTCCCATGGCTTTCAAAGGAAGAAGTATGATTTAGGATGAATAGTAATCCATATTGATGAAGGAAATCATTTGTTGTTCTTGAAAAATTATTACTGCAAATTAAGTTTCTTACATCTCATTTAGGCTCATGGACATGTCTGTTTAAAGAGATTATCTGTTTTTTTTTAATCCAAAGAACGGGAAAGGGATGAGTTCCTCTACATGGTTGAAACTGAAGTCATCATGTCCAACTCCAAGTTTGGAGCACCATATGCAAATAAAAATTTCTCCAAAGCTTTTGAGGCAACTTGGTTTAGATGTGAAGGATTGGACTAAGTGAATGGTCTAAGTTTATATACTTATGATTTATAATAAAAACTTTTATTTTATTATAAGGGGCTCTCTTAGCTTAAATAAGGTCGCGAGTTCGAACCATCCTCATATATGCAAATAAAAATTATATATCGGACTAGCTGCATAGCGACTTAAGTAAGGTCGCGGATTTGGGGCTAGAGCTTTGCCTCCCGCAAAGGACCTATACGGTTCAAGCAGGGATTAGTCTAGGAGTGGATGGCTTAAAGGTGTCTTTCTATAGTTGAGACCTTCTTAAGACACCTCGTGGGCAAAAAAAAAATTTTATTTTTTAATTTTTAACTTAAGAGCTCATAATCACATTATTATTTAGTATTTACTAAATAAAAATTCAAAACATTATAACTAAAGATATATATAAATTTATTAATTATATATAATGAGAGGATAAGTCTTGGAGCAATTGTACCATAAAGTTACAAGTTCAAGTCTTTGAATCAACTTCTTTGTAAAAATGAGTTGTTCCTTTGTGACTATAAAGTTACATTCACCGAGACAGTCTTTTTATAAAAATGCAAAAGGAAGATTGCAATCAATATAACTATTATTAGAGAGTCTTATGCCTTAGGTATGTTAATTATTGACTTTAATTATATATGCATTTATAGAAAACTTAATAAAATAAATGAAAAATTAATTAAAGAATAATACTGTATAAGTAAAATCTCTTAAGCATATTAAGTATATATAATAATTCATAAATTACGAATCTTTAAAAAATTCTAACTAAATTATGAGCTTTTTTTATTTTTGTTTTCAAATTCAGTAAAAACTTTAATCTTGCATATTGACATTGGTGAAGATTTTTTAAGAGCAATCTAAACGGAGGAGAAAGAAGGGCAAAAGGTTTTAAGAGATTAAAATTAATTTATTTAATAAAAGATAATTTTTTAAAATTTTAGCTGATATATAATAGTTATCAATGATAAAAAATATAAAAATATTAATATTAATAATAACAAATAAACAGAAAAATATAAGTGAAAGAATGAAGCGTAATGTAAAGAAATTATGCTTGAATTCTCATTCTTCATAGGCCAGCTAGGAAAAAGACCTACTTTCTTCAAACAATTGAATTGAACTACAAAAAGAAAAGAAGGTTAGGTTTGAAAAACGCCAGTAAGGGAGGCGTGAGGTCTTTTAAGTAACACGACCAGCAAGTACACTGCAAAGGGAACCAAATAAAGTTTCGAAGAAAGCACTGCAAAATTAAAAAAAAAAAAAGAAAAAAGAAAAGAAAAGAAAAAAAGGAAAGGTGTATAAATGTTCCCAGCTATTCGTAAAGCTAAAGTCCAAATCAGGTCACTTTCAGAAGGTTGCAATTGGAGGGATAGCGAGGCGACATCACTTATTAATGGAATTTTGTGGTGTAGGTACAAGAAACACATGGCCGAGAACGAAATTTCAGTCCCTACTACTTTTTTCTCCGTTTTCTTCCAAACTTTGAAAATTACAGGCTTTTTTTTTCATGATATTACATAGTTATTTTTGTTGTTAACAAGCCCCCCTCTTCAAAATTTGCATTGTTCCTGGCACATATGGTTAATTGCTAGCCCTCGATAGCAGGCAGAAAAAAACATATGATCTGCAAGTTGTGTACGGGTTTTGACACATATCCTGGAGTTTTGGCATTGGATCATACGATATATAGCACAAACCTAACGCTAATTCCATGATGATCCATTGTGTTTGTGTACAACAATGAACCGCATGGTGTGCCACTGCCACCTGCCTTGAAAAGAAAATGACCCTTCCATCATTCTTCAATTTGCACTCATTCTTTTTACATAGCCAACCTACGAGATCGACCAAAGTGATTGGCAGTGAACCTTAATACAAAGTAAATCCTTAACCTCGAGCACTTTGAGAATCTTGAATAGTTCAGAAAACTCGAAACTGAAAAGTCCAGAATACTTGAAAGACTCCCTAAGAGACTTCTTGCATGTAACTGCAATATCTTCATTCTGAAACAATGAAATAACAAAAGTTTGATCCAAAAGGTGCACATTCAATCTGCACCATACTATGCATCAATTCATTGTCAATACACACCATGGATGATTTTGGGAGACTAAGCAGAAGAGCAGACAGAGAAATAGTAGAAGCAATGATGTAAATAAAGAAGGAAAAAAAAAAAGATAGGAATTAGGGAAGGTGACCTAGTAGTTTTAGGGAGGGGATGTGTTTGTCTCTTTACTACTTTGCCATAGACAAAAGAATACTTCATTATACAAACAAAAAGCTGTTCCTACCCCATGTCTTAAGTGTTTTAAACTCTCCTTCTCATGTGCCACTTCTTGTGCTTAGATTCCTCCTAGCAGACTTCCATTTTGTCAAATAATAATAATCCTACATAGCCAAGTCACGAGGCAGGCAATATTGTGAGTGTGGACAATATATTCTTTATAAGTCAAGTGATTAACCAAAATAATATCATATGGTGGTGATCCTTTGTGGTCACGAGACAACACGTGATGGCTTCATTTCCTTGCTAGACAGGTTTTTATAGAAAGAGGGGAATCTGATGCTGTGTCATGCAAAACTAATTAATATAAAACCTAATCTCATTTTAATGGATCTGATTAGAGTTTGATTTCTGCAGTGTTGTTTCATCTTATAGATCTGAATCTAAATCAAAACACTGTCCGTATGTTTATGAACGTTTGGATGCTGAATCAATTTCAGAGGAAATATGTTGAAATATTGCACTCGAGTCCTCATGAACACTTGTGTCTTTCTTTCCATGGAAAGGGAAAGGGAGAAATCACAAGAATTAGCAGTTGTAGGAATTATTTGCTCAACTACCAGATCAAGCCACTTCAAGCAATTGCACTAACCAACTCATGGAAGTTAATCAATCATTTTCTTGTCAGTAATTTCCTTTTTTGGTACAGATTTCATTTTCACTCTAAAGTTGTTGCTAACATTTATCTATCCATCTTGTAAATTTGGGTTTTAGTTCTGATGGACTCATCCAACTCCACTCAGGCGTCAGGGACATAGCTCACTAAGGCTCTTCACAATACCATACTGGACAGATACGGTGCAACTATCAATTCATTCATTTTGATTTCTGATAAGAAAGATCGAACATTACATCCAAATCCTGATGGCGACTTTAATATCATTGGATTACTAATCACATAAACAGAGAAAAGAAAAGAAAAAAAAGGGATATGCAAGAGAAATTTATAATATCAGAACAGAAGGGCACAGAAAGAAAGATAAAAAAAAGCTTGTTCTAAAAAAGTGGTAGACAGTCACTCATCCACCAATTCCAGATATAAAAACAGTTTCTGTACTTTCCCCTGCAGACCCTCACCTCTCATCAACCATAAACAAATGTCACAAAACAACCATCTAAAATTCCATTTTCTCTCTGCACAAGCATCATGGCCTAGCTGTTTCTTGGATCCGGAGATTCTGGGTTTCTTTCAATTTGTTTATGGCTGGTACATCTAGTGAAATTAATATAGAGATTTGTAGGTTAAAGAAAAAAGCATATAGCCCACAAGACATGATTTGGTTGCTCTCATTGTCCCTCCCTAGGCTAAAACCACCATTTTTTGTGCTCCTCTCATTGGAGTTTGTGGCATAGCTGTAATGCCTGTAAATCCTTGGACCCTCTTATCCATCTTAATCCTCTCTTGTACCCTTCAAATTCCTTTCCTTTTCACAGCTTTTGCCCTTAACCAACAAGGCCAAGTTCTTCTCTCATGGAAGACAAGCCTGACAGGATTGCCTGAGGCCTTGAGTAATTGGAAAGTCGGCGATGAAACTCCATGCAACTGGTTCGGAGTCACTTGCAGCAACAACGGCGAGGTTGTGGCATTGGAACTGAGCTATGTGGATTTGTTGGGACAAGTTCCTTCCAATTTCACTTCATTGTTATCGTTGAACAAGCTGGTCTTGTCAGGAACTAACCTCACTGGTTCAATTCCATCAGAGATTGGTTCTCTTCCTCTGTTGACTCATTTGGACTTGAGCGACAACGCATTAACCGGAGAAGTCCCAAGCGAGCTATGCAACTTGCCCAGCCTTGAAGAACTCCAACTCAACTCGAACCGACTCGAGGGCTCGATTCCAGTAGAAATTGGCAATATTACAAGTTTGAAATGGCTGACCCTATACGACAATCAACTCAGTGGTACCATACCCAACACCATAGGCCAGCTAAAGAATCTTGAGGGGATCAGAGCTGGGGGCAACAAGAATCTCGAGGGTTCAATACCTCAAGAAATTGGCAACTGCACCAATCTGGTGATATTAGGCCTAGCAGAGACAAGTATCTCAGGTTTTCTTCCACCGAGTCTCGGCCTCCTAACAAAGCTCCAAACCATTGCCGTCTATACCACCATCCTTTCAGGCCAAATCCCACCGGAACTCGGTGACTGCACCGAGCTCCAGAACATCTACCTCTACGAGAACTCCCTCACTGGCTCAATCCCAAGAACTTTAGGCAAGCTCCGCAAGTTGAAGAACTTATTGCTCTGGCAAAACAACCTGGTGGGCATAATCCCACCAGAGATAGGATTCTGCACACAGATGCTGGTCATCGACACGTCAATGAATTCGCTCACTGGAAGCATTCCTCAATCATTTGGTAATCTAACCGAGCTTGAAGAGCTTCAACTGAGCGTCAATCAAATCTCAGGAGAAATCCCAGCGCAACTAGGAAACTGCCAGAAGATCACTCACATCGAACTCGACAACAACCAGATCAGCGGTTCAATTCCTCCCGAACTAGGCAACTTGTCAAATCTGACATTACTGTTCCTGTGGCAGAACAAGCTCGAAGGTATCATCCCAGGTTCCATTTCCAATTGTCAGAATCTGGAGGCCGTAGATTTGTCCCAAAATGGACTGATGGGACCCATTCCCAGAGGAATATTCCAACTCAAGAAACTCAATAAACTCCTCCTTCTCTCCAACTACCTCTCCGGCCAAATACCTCCAGAGATCGGTAACTGCTCGTCGTTGATCCGGTTCCGAGCAAGCAATAACAAGCTCACCGGACCAGTTCCGCCGCAGATTGGAAACTTGAGGAATTTGAATTTCTTGGATCTCGGATCAAACCGCCTCACAGGAGTCATACCCGAGGAAATCTCCGGTTGTCAAAATCTCACCTTTTTGGATTTACATTCCAATTCTATTTCCGGTAGCTTACCGCATAGTCTCGATGAACTCGATTTCCTCCAATTTGTTGATTTCTCCAGTAACCTACTTGAAGGCGCGATAAGTCCAAACCTTGGTTCACTCGGGTCACTAACCAAACTGGTTCTAGCCAAGAACCGGTTCTCCGGTTCGATTCCGGGTCAACTCGGTTCATGTTCTAAGCTACAATTACTGGATCTCAGCAGCAATCAGTTGTCTGGTAATATTCCACCGAGTGTCGGTAAGATACCATCGCTTGAAATTGCTTTGAATCTGAGTTTGAACCAGCTCTCTGGCGAGATCCCGTCGGAGTTCACAGCGCTTGACAAGCTCGGAATTTTAGATCTCTCTCACAACCAGCTCACTGGCGATCTTCAAAATCTTGCCGACATGCAAAATCTCGTGGTCCTCAACGTCTCGCACAACAAATTCTCGGGGCACGTGCCAGATACACCTTTCTTTTCTAAGCTCCCTCTCAGCGTCCTCGCAGGCAACCCCGAACTCTGCTTCGCCGGCAACCAATGCGCTGGTGAGAAGCGTGTGAGAAGATCCACCGCCGCACGCGTGGCAATGGCGGTGCTACTTTGCGCGGCGTGCGCGCTCCTAATGGCGGCGCTCTACATCATTCTCGGAAGCAAAAAGCGGGGTCGTGGACCCGACGATGGCGACTCTGACGTGGAAATGGGCCCACCATGGGAAGTTACACTTTACCAGAAACTCGACTTGTCAATTGCTGACGTGGCAAAATCGTTAAATGCTAACGGCATCGTCGGCCGAGGCCGAACCGGTGTCGTTTACAAGGTGACATTACCGTCAAGTACAGCTCTCGCCGTTAAACGGTTTAACACATTGGAGAAAACATCCTCCGCCGCATTTTCATCGGAGATTGCGACGCTGGCCAGAATTCGGCACCGGAACATCGTCCGTTTACTCGGGTGGGGAGCGAATCGAAAGACGAAGCTGTTGTTCTACGATTACATGGCGAATGGTACATTAGGAGCATTGTTACATGAAGAAAATGTGGGGTTAGTGGAGTGGGAGACGAGGTTTAAGATAGCTTTGGGAGTGGCGGAGGGTTTAGCGTACTTGCACCATGACTGTGTGCCGGCGATTTTGCACCGAGATGTGAAAGCGCATAATATATTACTTGGGGACAGGTACGAACCATGCTTGGCCGATTTTGGGTTAGCCAGGTTGGTGGAAGATGGACATGGCTCGTTCTCGGCGAGCCCACAGTTTGCAGGGTCTTATGGATACATGGCGCCTGGTGAGAATTGATTGATTCATTCATTCATACACTTTCAAGATCATTTATTCTTGTTGTGTAAAAAAGACTCAACTTTAGTTTTGAATTGGACTTGCAGAGTATGCTTGCATGTTAAAGATCACCGAAAAGAGTGATGTTTATAGCTACGGAGTAGTCCTTTTGGAGATAATAACCGGGAAAAAGCCGGTGGACCCATCGTTCCCGGACGGGCACCATGTGATTCAATGGGTGAGAGAGCATTTAAAAAGCAAGAAGGATCCCGTTGAAATTCTTGATCCCAAACTTCAGGGACACCCAGATACTCAGGTACAGGAAATGCTCCAGGCACTTGGGATTGCCCTTCTCTGCACCAGCAACCGCGGAGAAGATCGACCAACAATGAAAGACGTGGCGGTGCTGCTGAGGGAAATCCGTGAGGAGCCCATTGCAGGAACCGAGGCACATAAGCCCAGCGATAAGTCGCCGACGGAAGCTACACTGCATTCGTCTTTGGCACCGGTGACACCGTCCCAGTTGCTGTTACTCCAAGGGTCTTCAAATTGCTCGCTTGCCTACTCTTCTTCGTCCGCTAGTTTTTGTGTCTAGAGAACAATAACAAGTGGCTGTATGTAGTAGAGTGGATTTGGAATATTATTGATTGATTAGAGTAGAGCAATACATAAAAGATTAACAAGTTCGTGTTTTTAGCATCTTGGTTAATACGAGCCTACATACGTAGCAATGTCACCTTGTTCTGCAACTGCAAGTACTCCAAGCCTTCCCTCCACATTTCTTCCTTTCACGTAGGGACAGTGTCCTAAGGATAAGAAGGTTTCGTACGACTGTCAAGCATCCTGCTTACCCCTACCCCTACCACGTGCTTTTTCTAGATAAGCAATTCATTTCAAATGAAACGATCATCTTTGGCAAAGTTATCAATATCATGCCGGACTCGATATTATATTAAATTTTAGAATGAACTGTACGGATATTAGTTGGTATTAGATACCGGGTACTATTTTAGGTATTTTTTAAATTTATAAAATAATCTTTAAAATTTTTAAAATTTGCAAAATAGTCCATATTAGTATATTGTACAATTATGCGATATACTTTATTAATTTACTGTTTACATCAACCATGTTTTCAAAAATCTTAACAATAAATAATAATGACAATTAATATAAGATAACAATAATTTTTAAATATTTTACATATAAATAATAACCATAATTAATATAAACAAAGACAATCATCATCATATAATTATAAAATTAAGAATAATACAAAGTATTTAAAATATTATAA
>JANIJH010000006.1:67141489-67158050 GCA_024520975.1 Erythroxylum areolatum | reverse complement strand
AAATGGCTATTGTAAATTATTGTTGACTGTTTGTAATAACTGAAAATGCTTCCTTTTACCGTGGGCTCAAGTTGTCTACTGTTTTCCACGCGAATGAATGTTTTTTTTAAAATATTTATACTGAGTTTCGTTTGACTGACTGATGTAGCACGCCACCCTTGCGGGGCATGGACTTGGATATCACCAACGATGTCGGGTTCGGGTCACGCGGGAGTGGGGTGTTACACTGAAGTGGATTTGCGATCATCCGAACACATAGCAAAATCGAAATCTATATACCCTGTGAGGTTTAAATTGTTGACTTTTCTATATGTTAACGTATAATCTTTTGTACCCTTTAGGTATCTCAACACTCGCTTAACTGCATTCCAATGGTCTACACTTGAATTAGTCAGATATCGATCCAATAGTCCAATAACAAATGCAATGTCCAGTCTAGTGAACACCTTGGCACACCTCACTCAAAATATGCTCTTTGTGATAGGCTCAATAAGTGTTGAGATCTGTCTTGGTAAATCTGTATATCGAGGAAAAAAGATGATTCACCTAAATCCTTCATGTCAAATTATTTGGCCAAAAGTTGCTTTACCTCATGCAACATAGTCAAATCATTTGACCCGAGCAAGATATCATCCACTTACAGTAATATGAAGATAACTTTGCTCCCCCTGACCTTATAATATAAGCATCTTTTGACTTTGTTTTCTACAAAGTCGAATAAGGTCAAAACCTCATCAAACTTTAGGTATCATTGTCTAGAAGCTTGTTTCAGACCCTATATTGATTTTGTCAACTTAAAAACTTTGTCAATTGCATCTTAATCCTGAAATCCTTCAAGTTGCTCCATATAGATCTCCTCATAAAGGTCACCATTCAGGAAAGCGATTTTATCATCCATATGATGTAGTTCCATGTCATAATGAGCTACTATAGCCATAATCACTCTAAATGCATCCTTTGATGATACAAGAGAGAAGGTAACATTAAAGTCAACTTCTTATATCTAGGTGAATCCCCTGGAAACTAAACATGACTTAAACCACTCAACTTTACCCTGTGTGTCCTTCTTGGTCTTAAATAGGCATTTACAACTGACAAGCCTACAATATTGAGGTAAATCAACAAGCTCTCATACCTTATTTTGCCTTATAGATTGCATCTCATCCTTCATTGATTCCTACCACAAGTCCGCGAGTGATCCAGAAATGATTTTTGTAAAAGTAACTGGATCCACACCTTGCTCGCCCAAATAGTTTATGTAATCTGATGAGATAGCAGGCTGCCTCTCTTTGATGGATCTACACAACTGCATAGGTTTTGTACCTCAGAAACCTATTCCTGAACAGATATAGGTTCCTATGTCTACATAGGCATAGTACTCGGATTTTCATCCATCGGACTTGACTGTATAAGGGCGGATATGAAATGATCATAGTATCTATCCTACTATCTCCTGGAGGATGTGAAGATCCTCCCTCGTCATGGATATCACATTCTAGAAACTTAGCTGTTTGTGATTCCACTATTCTGGCTCCACCTTCTCTACAGTAAAATCTATAGCCCTTAGAGTGGTCGGGATAACCAACTAAATAGCAACGAGTAGAATAAGGTTGCAATTTGCTCTTATACGGATTATATAACCTTACCTCAGCAAGGTAGCCCCACACACGAATGTGTGCAAAGCTTAGTTTCCTATCAACACAGAGTTAAAAAGGCTTCTTTGGTATTTACATACTTGTGACTCTATTCAAGATATACAAAGTCTTCTTGATGGCTTTGCCCCAAAGGAATTCGAGTATGGTAGTCCTGCTCTGCATTGACCTCATCATATCTTTTAGGGTGCGATTGTGCCTTTCGACCACACCATTTTGCTCAGGATTACTTGGCATAGTGAATTGAGTCACTATTCCAACTAATTCCAAATACTTAGCAAACGAACCATTTTCTTATCCTATAATCCCAAGTCTACCATATTATTTCCCTTCCCTGTCAGATCTGACAATCTTTATTGATTTTCCCAACTGTCACACATCTCCATCACCTTGTGGAGCCACGTGGGATGACGTTTGCATGCGTCAACCAAACCGCCTTATGGTGGTTACTGTAGCACCATCAGGCACCAACTAGTGCAATCACCCTCTGACGGGGAGGGCGATTTCCAGTGATCTTTGGACCCTTTTCCCATTTTTAGTATGTTTTTGACTCTTTTTTCATAACTAGCCTTATGTATACCATTTTCACATAATCATATATGCAAAAAAATCAAAAAATGAATAAAAAACACACGAAAACTATAATGGATGAAAACTAAAAAACCTTTGTTTCTGACATCCCAATCACATAACTGCTCTAGTACCATATGTAACACGTAGCATAGACCTTATTACATATCCCGGATCATTAATAAAAGGGTTAAGAATGAAGAAAATGTAGAATACCTGATTTTGGCTCCATCTTGACTTCTGAAGTGATTTTTGTGGCCAAACAAGCTCCAATCTCCTGGGACTTTCACAAAAAATGTTCATTGACAAGTAGTTAACGCTTTTCTACAGTTTTCTCAATACATAAGCTCTCTTAACAGGTCAGAGGATCCTCATGCTTACGAATGATATGAACAACTATAGGAGATCTTAACCTTTATATATAGCTTCCATACTGGACTTCCTTATCACAAGTCCAATATGGGTCCGGTTCATACTAATCGGGATTCATTTTCCTACTGAGCTTCGACTCATTGATTTAGATCATTAATTGCACTATTTTATTATCTTTACCTGAATCAAATTACGTAAATTAACTGATAAGTTATTGAAAAACCTAAAAATACACTTAATAGTTGTCCAACATAATGAGAAAGGACAAAATTGTCCAACATTATGTCTATACTGATTTTAAAAAGACAAGAATGAGGTGAAGAATAGAGATTTAATTCTATCTTTAAGCTTACACCACCAATTGCCTCAACCAAAGAAACACTATCCAGTATTATACCTCTCAATTTAATATAATTTCGCTACTTTCAACGTACATTCTCAATCTTAGAGTACCAAAAATCCAAATCAAACCACAAAAATTCAAACCTCCCTCCTTTGACATGTTCTTTGGCAACTGAATTAACTAAAAGCAAACAAGAAAAAACAATAAATCAAATCAATCAGCGTGTGAGAACAAGAGAAACTAACCTTGAAAAAGGTACTTAGAGATTTCTCTCTTATCCTTCTCAGTTATGATTTGAAATGCAGCACAAGAAAAAACCCAACTAAGCTTTGTACATTAATCAACCTAAAAACACAAGAAATCTAGATAGATATAGAGAAGAAAGAGCATGAAAGAGCTACCATTATTGCTTAACCCTGCAAAAAAATGCTTCTTCTCACTGTAGTAAAGTTAGCTTCAAAGACGCAAAAGAAAAATCCTATAGGAACAACAATAGAAAATTAGAAAAAGAACACTAATATCCTTATCAAGTAGTCTATCTACGTTGTGCTATGTTGGTTTCCAGAAAACAATAATTACCATTATGGGTGTTCTCTCTCTCTAGGAACAAGAATAGGAATGAAGGTTAAGAATACATCAATGATCTCATAATTATCTATTAAAGAGTTAACGATGATTTATATGGATATAAAATGTTATTATTTGGTTAATTATATCATAGTTTCTAACGAGCAATTGTTGGAGAAGAAGAAGGAGGAGGAGGAGGTAGGAGAGAGAGAGTCGTAAATAAATTAATAAAAAAGTGAATCTCACATTTATAAATAAATTAATATTTTTTAAAATAGTGAGTCTCACTTTGCCATGTCCGTAATAATGTGGCACATGGTACTCACAAAAATAATAAAAATTTTTAAAAAATGATAGGCCAGTGTTGACTTAGCATTTAATGGAGGGGTTTAAAATTTCCGTTAGGGAAAGTTTACAATTAACGTTTTTAAAATGTTAGGATTCGAATTATTCACTTCTGAATGTTTAGGTCAAACTTATCGATTGTCGCAAAACTTAAGGTCAAAAGTGACCATTTTGCCAACATATTACCAAGATTACGAACAGGAAAGCAAGCAAAATTTAGATATTGCAACTATGAGCATTTGAATCAATTTAAAGTATATCTTTCAACAATATTACGTTCCTCAAACACTCGAAAACTATATATATATATAGGTTTATTAACAAAAAATTCTCAAATTTTGCTTAATTTTGCAATTATAGTCCGAATTTTAAAAAGTGACAATAAAATGCTCAATTTTTTTTAAAAAAAATTCTAGCCAAACATTAATGTCTATATTAAATTTGCTAACCTAAATAAGATTATGAAGCCCCGACAAGCTCACGCTTTAATTTCAGTTTTTCCTTCGTTTTCAATTTGTTCTTTCGACGTACTCATCCTTTAAATTTTAGATTACGCAGCTTCAACACTCTCATGCTGAGGGCATTGTGAGAAAGGATTAAAAACCAAGAGCTTGCTGGTACGCTGTAATGCGAGAATAGTTTGGGATATCAGAAGAACAAACATAAAATAAATGGTTAAGGACGTTGGGAGAACAAACAGATAACGAAAGGCTAAGGCTTTGTAAACTGATTTAGGGATTCCACTTTTAACAATGACGTCGTTTTATTAATCTTTATTTATTGTGTTAATTTTAGCTAACGTGTACTAATATTAGAGTTTTTAACGTCAGATTAGCATTAAAAACTGAAAGTTTGGACATTTTATTGTCATTTTTTAAAGTTTTGTCTAGAATAAAAAAAAATTAAAAGGTTGAGCATTTTAATGCCAGTTTTTGAAGTTTGGGCTATAATTGTATAATTAAGTAAAATTTTGAAAATTTTAATTAACCATATATATATATATATGAATATATGTATATATTAATAATAACTAATATATTTTACAAATCATATTTATTTGTATTTCCGTCCTTTAATTCAATTTTAATCCCCCTACAACATCATTGGTAATTGAAAATTAATGCAATAAAAGAAAAATTGCGTTTTTTTTGGTGGCTTGCGCTATCACCTACAAGTAGCATATCGCCACGTAAGAACGCAAAGATTCTTTCTTTCCACGTATCGTCCGTGACCGGAGTCGACTTCGTTAATTCGCGAGAACGGCTTCGCATCGAGATTGCAACCTATGGAGTATGGACTATAAATATTTGGTGCTTTTAGTTTTTGCTGTCCTTGACGAATAGTCCACGAGCAACCCAACTCGAAATCGAGGATGGCCGTAGAAATTGGAGGAGAAATCGAGAAAGTGAACGGCAAAGAGCTGAGCTACAATGAGTTCGTGGAGAGGTACTTGTCAACGAACCAACCAGTGCTGCTCACGGGTTTAATGGATGATTGGAGAGCTTGCAAAGATTGGGTCACTGAAAATGGTCGACCGAACCTCAGATTCTTCTCTACCCATTTCGGGAAATCCAGAGTTCAAGTACCCCACTTGTTCAAATTTGCCAATTTTATTACTTTAATACTAGAACCGTTAGTTTAGTTCCGAAAGTTTTGATCTTTTGTTGTTTTTTAATTAAATTTTATGTGATAATTAACTTATGTCGGGTTGCTTATTCTAGTTTTAGTTGAAGTATAGGCTAATTCGCATATTTAGATTGCAGATTGTGGTACTAGAGAATTTACGGATCAGAGGAGAATAGAGATGACAGTTACAGAGTTTATTAATCACTGGAGTGAGGATTTTGTGTCGGACTGTGCTAATGGAGCAAGTCAGGAGGGTAGTGACAAGTCGGTTCTATATCTCAAGGATTGGCATTTTGTAAAGGTATAAGATCATAAACTATACAAATCCATTGCTTTTGTGTTACTATTTGTTTGGTTAATGTGGCTAAGTTTACTGTGCCTCATGTTGCAAGCATCTGCCTTATCGATATGCATAAAATGGGGCTTTCACAAGTTTCCTTGAACTATCAGCTTATACTATCATTTTATTGCTATGGAAGATCATCGTTCGGTTCTCAACGTGTTTTATGGAGGTGGTAATTTTTTTTCCCTACGAATGATAATTTCCATAGAGATTATTTATGAAATTGAAACTTGAATGTCCTATTCATCTGCATGGTAACTGATAGGAGGGTGTTAAGGGAATGGCAGTTGCCTGGCTGACAATAGAGGAAAATTTCATTTATCACCTTTTACGTGTTTATGTCCAAAGTATCTTTCTGGCTGTGGTGCAAAATTGGCTTATTGGTGGTTGAATTATGTTGCTTATTTTCTTTCTTTTCTTGATCTTTATCATCAGGAGTACCCAGATTATGTAGCATACAGAACTCCAGTGTTTTTCTGTGATGATTGGCTCAACTTGTATCATGACCATTATCGTATGCATAAGGATCCTGCTATAAGTTGCCAAGAAAACAATGACATAAGTTGTTCTGATTATCGCTTTGTGTATATGGGAGCAAAAGGTATGAGTGTCATGCATGTAGCTTTCTTGTTACATATGGTTGTAATTAGATTGATGTCATCTATCAGTTCAGAGAATTAGTCCCCTTTTTGTCTAGCTGAATGGGTAGCCTTGAGCAACTACATAAATTTCAATCTTTCTGAGCAGGATCGTGGACACCTCTTCATGCTGATGTTTTTAGGTCATACAGTTGGTCGGCTAACGTATGTGGGAAGAAGAGATGGCTTCTTCTGTCTCCTTCCCAGAACCATCTTGTGTTTGACAGGCATGCACTTGGCATCTCTCTTCCTGAATATATTCTTGTTTACATTGTACTAACAATTCTTTCTTTCAAATGTTTTCTTCTGTCAAGCATTAATATGAATGTTGCGATGGTTCTTCCCTTAGAATTTACTTATAGTTTCCAGAACCTGGCTATAGCCTAGGATAGTCATCCATCTTCATATGCCAGCAAACTACAACCAGCAGAAGGGTTCTAGCAATGTTCTTCTAATCGTAGTTTTTGGGTAAAAGTTTCTTTCCAACATTTGTCACAACAGCTTTGCAAACCATGAATCTGGCCCACATTTTTGCATGCTTCTATTAGCAAATAATGCCAAGATAGTATCAATTTGTATCATGACACTTCTTACTTCTCTGGAGAACTTAAATCTGTTTTTTTATTCAGGAACTTGAAGAACTGTGTATATAACATTCTTGATGATGTTAATGAAACAAAATTTCCGGGTTTTAAGAAGGTCACTACCCTCTTCCAAATCATCACAATATATTGTTAGTTTTCTCTCTAGTATTGTTCTATTTGTGTATCGTTTTTATGCTTTGTGTAGGCTATCTGGCTGGAATGCATTCAAGAATCAAATGAGATAATTTTTGTACCCAGCGGATGGTATCATCAAGTTCATAATCTGGTACCTGTCTTTATGCACTCTTTATGGTTGCATACATCATGCCTTACTATCTCCTGACAAACAGATTTTCAGTGCCTTAAAAGCATCTTAAAATTTGTTATTTAAAACCCAAAAAAGTGTTTTAAATTTGCCAGGTTCTTGATTCATCAATTTGCATCATTTTATATTTCGCTTATTGTAGATAATACGATTATTACAGGCATGAAAATGCAATCCACGTACTTAAAATGATGAAAATTAGCAATTCACCAAGGTCATCGTTTTGTTGGTGCAATTTTCTTTTCCTTTTGTGGTTAACATGCATTATTGGCATGTATATCAGGAAGACACTGTGTCAATAAATCACAATTGGTTCAATGCATATAACATCTCTTGGGTGGTAAGTGTGTAAAACCAAGTGATTTATGTTTAAAAGGCTTATATTTCAATAAGATCACAGAAGCCAAACATATCTCACCAATTTGCTCATTACCTCAGTGGAATTTACTTCTTAGAGACTATGAAGAGGCTAAGGAGTATATAGAAGACATCCGGGATATCTCTGATGATTTTGAAAGTCTCTGCCAACGCAATCTTGCAGCCAACACAGGTAAGCAACTGATAAATCCTCTCTTGATGCTGCACAGAGTTTGCGTGAACCAGCTATATTTGCTGAAGATGATTCTGTCTTGCTAAGAAGAATGGTTTCATTGAATATATTGCTAGATTAAAGTCATTGAGCTACATGTCTGCTACATACATGGTGTAGAATTCTTCATTTAGATAAACATGGGCTCGTGTTAACACAGGTCAGATGTAGCCTATTAGCTAAGGACATGATGAATGTTTTTGGTGCATTTTATTCACGTATTTTATTAACCAAAATTAGTTTCTCTTTACCTGTTATTTCTGGTGCCAATGTAACTTCCATAATCAACTTATCTCAAATAAGAGTTATTGTCCATAAATCGCATGTTCAAGGACTCAACTGAATGAAACCGGAATTCACTATCTTGCTCTTGCCATTCCTGATTTGAAATACCAAGTCTTACTAATCACAATAGTCCAACCGATGAGGTGAGCAGTCAATTTTGCTTATGCAATCAGCTTTTAACTAGACATTGCACCAAAATATCCCCTGGATCTTTTGCTTAGCTGATTGGACATATTTATGAACAAAGTCAATGATGCGTATGGTTTTATTAGCTGCTTGTATATGACTTATGCATGTGCTTCCAAGGCTAATTGTTGCCTCTGAAGGATACCAGATTGACCTTTCTTAAATTACTTATACGGTTTGTTGTTTCCAACAGGAATGAATTTTATTGATTTCTTTGTCTTTCTGTCGCGGCTCTTCTTGGCCAACATAGGGCAACTCTATCCAAATGATGAAAATGGAAGCTCAAGCAGGATTTCATCATCCTTTAGTCAACATTTAGCTCTGAATTTAACATCTATACAGATGATTTCATTTTTGATGAAATCCATGAATCTTGCCGGAAATGATGACTTCTTTGTAGACTGGCAGGAAATTTTAGATGATCCTGAGTTTTCCAAGCTATGCGTTGATGTTGGTAGAACATATCAGATGATACACAAGCAGCAAACCGAGACCTGTGATATTAACAAGGCTTTGATTGTTGACCTTATCTACTATAGTCCTCATATTAGAACGCTTGAAGATTTTGTTATATTCATAGACACTGCTTTAACCAAACTAGGAATTAGCTATGCCAAGACATTCTGATGCTTAGGTTAAAGAGGCTACTTCCTCTTTGAGGGTTAACTTTGTACCCCACAGTTCAGTTCCCTGGATAAAGATGACCGATGTTAGCGCACAAGCTGTTGCTTATCAAGCTATATCTTACAATGAAAGTTATGCCTTGAACTCTTGATAGATCATCTATAAATTGTAACCATGTATCAATCTCAATACATGCTAGGATTAAAGAAAATACTTCTAAAATTATATTTTAAAAGATGATAAAGAAAATCGAAACTTCTACAATTGTCTCAAAACGGATTCAAAGAAAAACATTAATGTCCAAAAGTTGGCAATTAAATCTCAAGATGTTGCAAGAGACAAGATATTGGTTGGAGAAGAAAACAAGTAAACAATGCTAAGGTGTAGGAAACTGAGCATATTTTACATTGGATTTTGGAAATTGGGTTGTTAAGTTAGGATCTAATGTATCATTATTTAACCAAAGTCTTCTAGTGGGCATCGTCCAATTTTTCTTGGTACTTTCCACATGCAATGCCACACAGAAAATGTTACTTAAACCAATTAAAATATATAGAAATTGCAAGTATCGATGTGGAGAGTTGGTCCTTGTCCCTTGCAAGGATGTCAACTCTCCATGAGCATACTTAGCTGCCAAATTTGGTGTTTGAAGATATCGAATTTTCGTACATTGTTAATCTACCATACTTTGCAATAAATTAAAGGTAAGACCAATCAAAGAATACAGAGAGTATTGAAACCATTGTTATTAACAACGGTGACCACCTAGCAAAAATTTCGGTAATATTATAAGAAGGTTCAGTAATATGTAACCTTACTTTTAATTAATGGAAAGACTGTTTTTAAATAACTATGATAAAAATGTAATAAAATAATAAATAATAAAATAAATTCTTAATAAATAAAATATGAAATCAGTAATAAACTAAATAATAATAATAATAATAATAATAATAAAAACATTATTATTAACCATCTTCGATTTTTCATAATTTACAGCAAAGGAAAAAAAAGAATAGGAACAGAGGGAATATATTTTTCAAAAACGATCTCAGAAAACAATCTGAACCATACAAGGGGCTAGGCTGAAAAATTTTACTTCCTCAAGAAAAAGATAAAATAAAAATTAAGGAGCTGGCTTCCTATTCTGTATACAAATATGTTTTATGGACATCTTACATTCCTTCCGGGCCCTCCATAGTAAAAATAAGTTCCCCACGCATTGTTCCTCCCTTGTCTAATGTCATAACAACTTGGATGATCAGCCAAGAGGTGAAGATTTGTTAACGGTAGCAAATTATTATCCCAATCTACTGTCTTCAGATTCCTGAAATATGATGCTTTTCCAAACCCTTCTTCTGCAAAATGGCCACTTCCCATTTGTGTAGATGTGTGGTATCCTGATGACCTAAAGTCCACAATTTCTCCTCCAAATTGAATCATACTTGCATGGCTTCTCAGGTGACTGAACAAAAATGCTGGCCAGTATCCAACCAGCAGTCCTGACCCAAATTCTAGCCACCAGTTTCCATGCTTTGGGTCCTACACATAAATGTATCTGCTTGTTAGTGTTATTAGGTACTGGCACTTCATCATATTTTCAACTGTACATCAGAAAATGATTACATTTCTTGCCGGTGAAATAAAGTTAAGAATGCAAAAATTGAAAAGAACAGTTTTTGTTGTGCCACTTTGTATCTAAGGATTCAAATCCTGTCGGTAAAGAAGACAGATGAAGTTTACACATCAAGGAATTTTTTGCAACAAACTTGAAAAGTCTTCCACACCTTGGCCTAAGTATGTAATCAATATGCCTTCATCTCCAATGTAACAGATCAAACTCACAAATAATACTTTCAAGCTGAATTCACCACGGTAAACTTCTGTCAAAAATTACTTTCCACGGTTATGTAATGATAAATAATCTCACCTTCCATATCATTAGACCAATATCGAATTGTCTGCCATTGTAGGAGGACCTTGGAGATATTGCAGCTCCAATGGCGATCTTACTGTTAGTTTGGACAAACCCAGAACACAACAAGTTGTAGCATCCTGTAGCTCTGTATGCATCAGACTGTGAGAATATTTATCATTTAGCGCTTGTTCTTTCTGCATCTTTAAGACCACAAAAACACCAAAACAAATATTGAACTTACTGTCCAATAAGTGAAGAATCTAGGATAATTATCTCCATATAATTCTGGGCTAACCTGAAAATATTTAGATAGTTGAATTTCTTAGTTTCTCTGCTAAATGATGCTGATAGAGTAAAGGTGCAAAAGAGAAGTAGAAAAATCTTGCCTGCCAGCCTGCTTCAATGGTGTTTAGATCATTTCCAAAAGAACCAGAGATGACCCAGATTTGCGACAGGCTAAATTCGTACGCATTGGTTACACTTGGTGCCCACACATTTATGTTTGCCTTGGCCCCGTAATAGTCATCTCCATTGACAAATACAACTGCGTGCTGTAACATCAAACGTTGTCAGCATCAACTTTGCTGTTCATATATGAGCATAACAGTTATGGTCCCTCATTTTCCTCTGCAAAGTTATTAAATGCTATTTGACAGATGACAGTACATTGTATGCAACAAACTTTCGTAAATTGAATGCCCCTTTCACTGCCTGCTCCTTCTCTTTACTTTTCTTCTGCATCTTTCTCCTGGACAAACTTACGATCCATTTGATCAAATTTGCCTTTTAGATGAAGACCAGTTTTTAAAGTTAAACATTGAAGGTTCCTGCACTAATGATGACTATAGATCCTGTGATCCATATTTGATTACTTCCAAAATATGAACTTGAGAAAAGAACACGCTGCTGTTATATTTTGCCTGAAATTAATAAAAAATCAGCTGCTCAAGTGATTGGTTTACCAGTTTTTCCTGTTATTTCCATTATAGAGCTGGAGTTACAGTACTAACCTGATGTCCAGTGCCTGTTGAATCTCTTCTAACTGGTCTTCTTAATTTTCTCCCATATCTTCTAACAGAATTTGCTCTTAGAACATCCTCTGCTGAGGTCCTTCTGATTGGAACAGTTCCTTCTGGACATGTTTCACCTGAATCTGTCCATAGCTGATATATTTCTTCAATTGTCTCCATGGTCTCATTGCTTTTTGGCCTCTCCGGCGGATCCTGTGGTAACAATATAAAACAGTAATGATTCGAACACATTTGGTAATCCTGACCTGAAAATGAAACAGAAAAGAGCTCATGCAGAGTAGAAAAATACCATAGGTCTCTTTCCCTTGAGCTTTGGATGGTCAAATGCCGGTTGAAGATGAGACAGCACACAATCAATGACATCTCCATCGGCACTCTGTGACATGAAACCAAAATTTCTGATCACCCTAATACTCAATGCAACACTACAATAAGTGCAACTCGAGTACTATCTCCAAACTAAACTAATAGAAAAACAGGGGAAGTAACCTGAATTGCTTTAACCGCAGGCTTGTTGATGTTGTTGAGATAAGCATGAACTCTTTTTAATCTCAGAATCTCTTTACTTGGCCTGAAAGTTTGGTTGGTCGGTAGCCGGTTACCAGAGTCTGATGTAGCTGGTAGAGAGATGACAGGACAAAAAAAAGGAACAAAGAGAAGGAACACAACAAAATAGAGTATCGTCAGGTGAGCACAGTGAGAAGCAGAAGCGGCCATTTTGGAGGATCTGTTGCGGTTGTCGTTGTTTCTCTGCTGTTTGTTTCACTTAAACTGCTTATGTTTGTATGCATTGGAGTTGTCTTGTTGTGTAATGGATACAAAATGGCTGACGCCCAAGTCTTGTCTAAGCAAATGAATCTACCTTCATGTCCATACAAGACATAAGCACCATTCAATCGAAACTTAAAACTGGTTTGTCACTAGCTTTCCATTTTACAAAACATTAATAACCTCTCTTCCCTCTCTCTTAACTGAGATTCTATAGTATTGGTTTTTGTTCTGACACAAAAGAAACATAAGGCAGTATAAAATAGGCGAGGACCAGGATGGATGGGAAAAGTGGTATCTTTCGATGTCTTAGGGATGACTAGTTTAAGTTGTGGTCAAAATAAATTAAGTATTTTCCAATTTTCATTTAGAAAATATGAATGTCAGTCAGACAGAGTTTCAAATCTTGGGAATGAGAAGAGCGGGAGTAGCTGGTGCTATTCTGTGCTTTGATGGTGAAGAAAGACAGGGAGTCCCACATCATCTTTCACTTCAATGTTGCTCTTTCATTCTACTAATTTTAAACCATGAATCTTCATTTACAAAATATCTTTGGTGTGTTTAGCACCTACAGGTCTCCAGCTTAGTCAAAAGAATCGAAACTGTTTTAAGATAATCCAACACCTCTGCCTTATCCGTTATCTGACGGCACATTGTTCAATCAAGTGATAAGAACTAGTCTTTTTCTGGGTATTTGTCATTTATTCTTTACAATGATCTCGTGGTAGACCAACTACATAGATTAGCAAACCATGTGCCTCGCCAATTTTGCCTAAAAGGATTGTGTTGTCATTCGTACCTCTTTGGGTCCTCAATGCTACGGAACTAAGAATGTGGACAGCCTTGAAAGAGGCCACTAACTACTTATGATTACTGTCATTGGCATCAAGTGAGTATTGATTAAAGAATAAAACTTAAAACAAATATTTATACATAAATATATTTATGAGTCTAGAACCCAATACTTCTGAAGTTTTGGATTATGGCACTCCTCCTTATATATATGAAAGACTCTTCTTCGGATTTCTGCTAACTCACCCATCTCCCATTTATTAGGCCAATTGTTCGTTGTTCTTGCTCTGCCAAAGTTGGTACGTTAGATGACATGATTCTTATACAAAATAAATTAAGCGTTTTCGTCAATAGTATAGCATGTCTCTCTCCAGCAAGATTATTGCAGAAGGGCATCTGAGATGGAAATGCCCACTTCCTATAGCATCAACGTCATTCCCCTACACCTTTTCTGATTCTTTGTCCTATATTGTCTCAGCTTCTTCTACACGCTCCTAGGTTGTGTGCTAATCATAGAATTTAGAAGGATAATCAGGCTATGCACGTAGTACCAGATATGGAAAAACTTATAATTAATAGCATCGAAAAGTAAAAGTGAAGTGCTTTTGTATTTCTTTTGCATCGTGCTTCGCATATTAAGAGCACAAAAGCATGGGGCAGGCTGTGTTCTCTTTTTACGCATCTGGCGTGCGGTGTTTCCCACTACCAAGTACCGCCCTTTAGCTCATGGTTCTTTATTTCTCGCTTCTTTTCATAAAAGTCTACCATCTCTCTCCAACTACCCAAGAAATTTAAAAGAACGCTTTGACAAGAATATATTGGTCACAATACCTTTTTTCAGAGGGAGCATGCTCCTTTGTAAAGTGGGTCTTACAGGACAGATTCCAACCCCACAGCCAAGGAATGGTATGGCATAGTCTCTTCCCAAACTTCTATTTGTTTGAAATGTGACTTTGAATGTAATAACTTAGCTCACCTACTCAACGATTATGTCATTAAGGGATTTGTAATGTCATTCGTAACTACTTATGGACATCAACAAGCATAACTTTGGCTCAGGTAGTAAGGCTGCCATTCCCGTGCTTTTTGAAAGAGAGGCAATGATAACAATGCTAAGGACAAAACGAATTGCGGTTCCTTTTGTTTTCCATACTTTTGAATGTGCAATTTTTTTTTGACTAAAGAAAAAATAAAGAAAAATTACAATATTAGTCTGGGGAAGCAGAGCTCCGACAGGTCCTCTAAGAGGATACAGTGGCACTCAAGAGGTATAATATCAAAAACGGTGAGATCGACATCCGAAGGTACGGCATGGGTGGCTAGCCAGTCCACACATCTATTGCTCTCTCGGTAGACGTGACGATGTATAACAGACCAATTTCGTGTAAGTAATTTGCGGATACCCGTGACAATGGGGTGGGAAGCCTGAGAACGATTCGCCGCGGAAGAAATGAAGTGGTATGCTGCCAGAGAATCCAACTCTAATTCTATCCAGTGAAAGCCCCGGTCTCAAGCGAGCAACAGCCCGGTATAAACACCCCAAAGTTCTGCAGTCAACGACTCACACCAACCGATATTCTGAGCAAAACCCACAAGCCAGTTGCCATCCCAGTCGCGTAAAAGGCCACCTGTTGTAGCTGAGCGGTGGGAGCGATTACAAGCTCCGTCTGTGTTAAGCTTCACCCAACCCAGGGGTGGTGTGCACCACCCAATGAGTTGTTGGTGACAGGGAGGGGGGCATGTGCCTGTCCGACTCTGCCTCTCGATGCTCTGTCGGACCTGATCTACAAAAGAGAAAATGAGAGTGTTAGGAGACAGAGGCCAGGTGAAATGTGCATCAAATAGAGATTTGTTCCTCCATGTCTAGAGGAACCAGCACGTAGTGCCAAAAAGGACTGCCCAATCGTGTCCCTGTATGCACCGATGATGGCGAAGGTTGGTCAGGAGCCATTGACGAAGCAACAAAGTGTAGAAGTCCGTAGGGGAGAGAGCCAGGGGCAAGGAGTCCCACACTTGGCGAGCGCGAATGCAGTCACGAACAACATGGAAAGGAGTTTCGGTAGCAAGGCAATGAGGGCACGAGCTATCGGCAGTCAAGTGGCGGCAAACCCGGTAGTGATTGGTAAGAAGACGGTCCTGGGCTAGTAGCCAAAGGAAGGCTCTTATGCGTTGAGGGCCGGGCCATTTTCAGATAGTAGGCTAAAGTGCATTGGACGCAAGTTCGACCTGGCCCATGAACATGGAATAGGTCGACGCGATGGTGAATAAACCATTGTCGGAACACCCCCAGATCACCTTGTCAGACCTAAGATAGGGTTTAGGGGGAAAGGTGCCCGCAATCAGGTGACATATCGATGTGGGAAGATAAGAGCGTAAAATGTCCCAATTCCAATTGCCTGTGGGCTCCACAAATTGGTGAGTGTTGTGGTGAAGATACCGCTCAGGGAGAGGGTGGGTGGTGTGAGAGAGCAACGGCTCGAGGCCTCCTAACCAGGGGTCGAGCCAGAAGCGAGTCCGAGTGCCATCGTCGAGACGCCATTGTAATCCTCGGGTCTCGATGTGCCAGGTAGCCTTGATGCTGTGCCAAACTATGAAGCCTCCTTTAGTCGTGATGGAGGTGGGGAGATAGGTGGCGTCGAAGTGATATTTAGCAGAAAGGACTTGGACCCAAAGCGCAGTAGGCTTAGCTATCAAAGACCAGCTGAGTTTAGTTAAGAATGCGTCGTACATCTTTTGAATTCTCCAAATACCCAAGCCCCCCTGGTCCTTAGGTTCGCAAGCCTCATCCCAAGGCAATAGATGTATTTTGGCCTTATCGTGAGACGAACCCCACAGAAAAGATCGCATAATAGATTCTAGGTCGTCACAGAGGGCGCGTGGTAAGCGAACGGTCTACGTAGTGTATGTTGGACCCCAAATTTTTTTAATGATGTCATTAGGTATGAATTGTGTTAATTTTGTGTTTATGGCTTAGTTTGATTTAATTGGGTGTGTTAGTGGTTA
>JANIJH010000006.1:67096482-67107880 GCA_024520975.1 Erythroxylum areolatum | reverse complement strand
AGATACATAATCAGTGGAAAATGTTACAGTTAACATTTTTCCAGCACACTTTAAACACCATTACCGTTTTATCTCTAAACTTTCATCCTATTCTTCCCCTTTTCACGACACTACACTTGCCTTTTCTCTTACTTCAAATTCAATCCAATCCATGTCTAAAACAACCAATGATCCATGTTTTTATCCATAAAAAACAAAACATAACAATATCCATTCATAAATCAATTTTCTACACTTCTTTCAACACCATGTTTAATGGTCATCATAAACACAAAAACAAGACATTAATCTACTCACATTACTCATTCATATTTTAGCATGTATCCATCCTCGTTTTATGATCATTTAACTCTTAAATATCATCAAAACATGTTTCATTTCAACCACTTAAGAAGAGTGATGCGTATACTTACTTGTTTACTTCAAGATCTTCAAATAACACTTAACTCTAGCTTCTCCCATGCATCCCACGATCATCAACTTTCAAGGTGAAATGGGTTGGGTCTTTTAGCAACAAGAATAAGATAGAAAGATAGTTAAGTGGCTAGTAATGGAAGAAAGCAAGGTTCCATTTGATGCTTGGAGAAGAGAGTGTCATGAATGAAGAAGAGAACAAATGAAGAAGATGAAGAAAAGAAGCATCATAAATGGACAAGTGAAAGACCATAAGATGGTCTTTAAGTTGGGTAAAAATTCGAGAGTGGTGAGTGGCACGTGTTGTGACACTTGTCACTTGTCACTTGTCATCTTATTGTGGCCTCTAATTTGTTCCTTTAAAAAGCTAGTCTATTTGTCTACAATTTTCAACCCAAATTTCTCCCAATATTCAATGATACTTGTCATTAAATCCCAATATCATTTATAACAATTTCCACTATCATTTGACTCTTATTTTTACTACTATTCATCAATTATTCTGCCACTTGGCATTTTTTCTAGTCCAAAAATACTCTTAAATTCTAGAAAATTATCATATTTCACCAAAAATTCTAATTCACTACTTATACACTCGAACTTAACTTTTAAGACACGTAATTAATAATTCACATTATAATCACATTAAAACAATCATTTATACCCAGAAAATGTCAAATAAGTGCATGAACAATTCATGGCAATGTGTGCAATAATCAAATTAACATGTGTGTATGCTAACATTACACATGAGCATCAAATGCATTTTTCTAATCTCTCATTGCTATTTTCTCAATTACAGAAATCTAGAGTTTTACCCTTTAGTATGGAAATAGGATGTTACAAAACATGCCCTTTCAGAGGGTAGTGAACCTAAACAAAATCTGTTGGTACGTGAACTTAAAAAGAATTGGGGTTTGCATACATTTAAGGGAATTAATAGGAATTATAATAAATATGTCGAGGAATAGAATATTAAAATGTATAAAATATTATCTAAAAAGATATAAAATATTATTAATCTAATCATAATATATTATATTATATTATATGTTTTATTGATTTTTTTCATGCCAACTAATTAAGTAATAAGGCTAGTTTGATTAATAAGCTCGTTAAGGATGTACCACTTACCTTATAGTTTCTTCTAGAAACTTGGATAGGGATGAAACTTGTAGTGCTTGGATCTGTAGTGATATTGACTTAAATAAGAAAAATCCTTCAAGTTACTTAAGGATCATCTTTAAAATCACTTAATCTTATACCACAAGTTTATAATAGTTAGGCCAGGACTTTAAAATCATTTGTTGAATGTCAGTCAATAAAACTATATAGGTATGATGGAGATAGGCACATGACAAACATCAATCTTTAGACATTCATCTTAAGTTTCCTTACATAGGTGTAAATAAAGCAAATTCATAAAAATATAGGGAAACTTACATTTATTTTAATCAAGCATGCCTGTTTGGTACATGTAGATGATTTGACATGAATCTTCCTTTGGAAGATTCCTTAATAATATTTCCTATGGAATATAACTATTTTATATAAGCTTTTGCTATTTATAGGAAGATGAATCGTTGCTTAATCTATAGTAACTCTATATCTAGTGAGAATAATAACATAGGATCGGTTACTTCGAACTAAACAAAATAACTTTATACCTTATAGGCATACCAAAAAACTATCTCCTTCCTAAATAACAATTAAGCGTCCCTTTCTTGTATTATATGAACCTAGCTCAGTCAGGTTTAGTAACAGGCTTCATCACTAAAGCTCTTTTTTGGATTCCATGTTACTTCAAAGCATGCATAAATCCTAATAAGCTACAAAGATTGGGTTTAAGAAGATCACGAAGAAGTTCCACACTCCTAAATAAATCATCAAGTATTCAAAGTAAGATGAGCACATTTGTTATCCAAGGCTTGGAAAGGTATGGTTTTATTATGATTCTTTGAAGTGTGGACTATGACTTCCTTTATACTTTTCCCATAATCCAATAGATACTTAAGACTATAGACATAAGTCCTAGCTAATTACTTCTATATTTTTGGAGTATGATGGTTTGATTAATCATTGTATAACATATTTGGGAGGTGACGCTACTATGAGTTATTCAAATTCATGAACCAATACAAGCATGTGGGGATCAAAAGTAGATGGTACAACTTAAATGCAAGGATTTGGTTTTAATTGCTAAATAGTCCTGAACATTTGAGTGATTGGAAAGAAAAAAAGATGTTTTTCATATCAAATAAAAAAAAGTTTATAGATTTTTAATGATATTTGAAGGGGTTTAGAAGAGAAAATTTTCAAGTGGGATATGAAATTCATTACCTTTTAAAAAAAAATTGATTCAAGTTACTGCTAGATACTTTATAAAGCTCAAATATTATGATTTTATCAAATCTTTCTTACTTATCATTATAATGTGTTTGGTACATTCCTCTAATGCTAAAGAGAATATTAAACATCATTTATATAAATAATGTAAAATTCATAATAGGGGTAAAGCTCCTTACTAAAGAAAGGATAACACTTCCATATTAATGATATTGTGAGATGTTGAGTTATATCACTTTTAAGATTCACTGTTAAGTTCAACAGAGTTTATTCTCTACACACGTCCTATATCATTTGATTGTTACCCAAACCTGACAATTATTAGAGCCAATTGCTTATGGAGAAGGTAAAGATCTAGCATTTGAATTTGTTTATTTGAGATTATTGGTTTCGTCCTATAGAGGGCAAATGGCCCTAGTAGTTTAAGCCAAGTAGTTTAGCCTACTCATAACTAGAGAGATTGATATTATTAAAGAAATAGATTTCTTTACGAGATATAAATCTACCTCTAGTACATCTGCCTCTAATATCAATAAGAGTCTCATAAACAATGATGAAATAATAATTGAAAACTTTGAAAAGTTGATTGATAATTAGGAAATCCTTAAAGCTCAAAAAGACCAAATTTGTTAACAATTAAAGTTCAAATTCTTCTAAAAAATGGATTACTCTATCCAAACATAAGAATGTGATATTTCTCTCTTAAAGCCTTTTGAAACCATCCACCTATTGACCCCAGTCTCAATGAAAAAACATAAAGATAAAATTTTCAAATTCATTCATATAAGATTAGTGTAGAAAAGAGTAAAAACCCCTTACTAAAGAAGGGTCATACACTTCCATAGTAATGGTATTAAGAGATGCTAGGTTCTATAGTTTTTAGGATTCACTGTTAAGTTCAATAGAGTATATCTCTACATAGGTCCCATCGCATTAAATTGTTTCCTAGCTCCCATCTCATTTGATTCTTACCTAAAACTAATGATTTGCCTTAAGGATAAAAATATTTTAGATGCCTTGGTATTGCAAATATAGACCTATAATTATAAAATAAACACATGATCAATTCTTCTAGTAGTAATTTACAAAATACATTACAAAGCCATGAACAATGTATTTTCCTCTAAATCCCTAATACATATAAACGTTATTTTTGCAAACAAATTTTACAAACTCCAACACTATAGTCCCAAAGTCCATAAACTAGAAAGGTATTAGCCTGAGTAGTGAATGGATACTTGAAGGTGGGGCAAATCTAGGTCCACATGTGCCTTTGAGTCTAAATATAAAGATCAAAGAGATAAAGTAATGTAAAGATGGTAAAGTGAAGTTATCTTTGAGTAAAAAATAAAAAAGCTTTAGATGAACTAGGAAGAGTTTCTAACATTCCTTAAGTGATAAACATCCCTAGTAACGACTTATCTAGGCACTCAAAATTTGATATCCCATCTTCAAACCTTCAAGGAGTAGATTATAACAAAAATATTCCATAACTTATGTACACAAAAAGACGACAAACAACAATCTCCCCTAACATCACTAAAATTTTCCTCAATAACAGAAAATGTGAACAATGAGCTATATATGTTAGAGAAAGTCAAAAGAAGATATTTGCATGACGAATTTTATTTTTTAGAAAACAAATAAAAAGATTATGATTTTTAACAATTTTTTAGAGAAAAATAAATTCAAGAGAAATATTATGAGTTTGTTAATAGTCATAGAGTACACATTTTATTCTTTAATTGGTTTAAAATATATGACCAATAAAATAATATAAAATATCCTTTTAAAGCCATTAATAATAATAACAAAACAAAGGTGTGGAAGACAACAATAGAAGAAAAATTATACTAAAAACAAAATATATTTATAGCTTCCCCTTTGAAAGTTACAAAATAAAAGTGTAAAAAAAACATTATATGTTAAAAAAAATTACACAAATAGTTATTTTCTTACGTTAGAAGGACAATTATCTAGAGAAAAATTAGAAAATCCTATTATGATAACTAAGAAAGATTTGATGAACACCCTAACATGTAAGCCTTATGAAGTATCTAACAGCAACTCAAACTGATGCAGGAAAAGATAATGAAGAAATTTTTCGATGCCATACAAAGCCAAATAAATAGGATAAATGAAAATACTGCCTTTAGCTTCCCCAAATCTTCAACATCCTAAACATTAAAGATCATCCAAATTAAGACCCAAGCTAGGATTAAAATCAGTAACCCCTAAGAAGTTAATATGATTGAACAAGATAGCAATACTGAATCTGATAGCTTTCGACATCCTTCCTTGGTATTAAACAAACTTTATTGGTTAAATAACACAAAACTATATTGTTTAAAACCTATTGTCCCTAATTTAAATATTGATAAAAAACCTAATGTCTTATAATAAACTAGGTACAAAGTGTCCTTAGTGTAAAAGTGGGAATATGGATGGAATGCCTGAGTATAACATATTAAATATGTTTCAACAAATGACAATAGCTGCTAATACCTAAACCTAGTTAGGAACCTATAAATATATTATAGGCGAGTTATTGATAGCCAAATTTTTTGTGACAGTGAAAGGTTAGTGAGCTTATCACTTGACAAAATCTCAAAGACTTGATATTCTTAAAGCCATTAAGAAGGTGAGGGAATTTTATATGAGAATACTGAGCTTATACAAGATGTTATCCTAACTTTGATATTAACAATTTCACATTTCATTGGTGATTAATCACACTTGAAAGATAAAAATGTTGAGTTATTGTATAAACTTAGGGGTAGAAAAATTTTTAGATTTCAAATGATACAAAGATACCTTTTTAACTAAAGTCATGTTAGCATGACTTCTCCCTTTATTACATGAAAATGTGCGAAATAATATCAGAGAAAGTCATAATGATTAAATCTCTTACAATAGATTGACTTATGGTGAGCTAATTAGTGATGCCTAAGAAGAAGGATTGAAACTTTACTAAAATACAAAACTTAAAAAAAACAATTAATATATGAAATGTTCAAAACCAAAAAATAATAATTAGGATCTTTCTATCAACAATTTGGTATTTCTTATAACAATAATCACAAAATTTGTAGAGAATCTAGTAAAGCCCTATAAAACAAAAATAGGAAAAAAAATCCCTATATAGATTTTACGAAAACCTAAACCAAATAAAACATATGTTAGTTAAAGATAAAACTTCCCTTCAACATCCAAATTTAAAAAACATAACATATTATAGATGCAATAAAAAAGAACATATGACAAAATATTCTAAAATTAATAAAAACTTCAAAAATTAGAATTAGACTAGGAGATAGTGGATAAAATCCAACCTTTAATACTTGAAGACTTTAAAGACTACTTGGATGAAGAATTTGATAATGAAGCATTAGGATTAAAAATTGATAGCTCTACAAACAATGATGAAATAGTGGATAATGGTCAATTATAAGAAGAATAAGCAAAACAAATTAATTTGCTATCAAAAGATCAAAAATTCCTATTAGAAAGTTATAAAATATATTCAAAACCCTAATTGCAAAAAGAATATCTAGTGAAACTTCAACAATCATTTTAGGCCCTAGTTAAAGCTTACCTTTAATATCCTCATCTACCTACAATTTGACAAACATAATAGATAAAACCAAGAAAAACAAAAATTTAGAATTTGACGGTATCTAGTCCATATCAAGAAATTACAGTGATAAAATAAGAATTAAAAATGCTAAAAACAAAGAGAAATTTGCTCCAACAAATTAACAAAAGGGAGTTTGATTTAGACGAAGTTAATAACAACCTTATGATAAGTGCAAAATATTACATCTTTTATCCTCCAAAACTTAGTCCTTATAGTTATTTTTATTACACATTTGGGCATGATTATTCATATTTTATTATTTAAGGCTTAAATTATTTCTTCTAAAATTTCATATAAAAATTAGCTTGTTTTTATTGTAGGTTAATGGACTGGCGCAATTAGAGAAGGCATCAAAACGACAACGCAGAAAGTAGTAGACAACAGTCACCAAAATGTAGTTCAGAAATAGCAAATTGCTTATGCAAGTTGAAACAAACAGCAAAACGCAAGGGTCCAGTAGAGGAGATAAAATACACAGCAAAAAAGGCAACAGTCCACTACACATTTTACACTAAAGGCAGAAGACAGTCAAAATGAAAGAAGCAAATCAGAAGAAGAAAAAGATAGCAATGGAGGAGAGAAGAAACGCAAGGGTATAGTCCAAGAGATAAAACGCACAGTAGTCTATGCCAACACGGCACGACAATCTAACTAACACAAAGAAACGACGATGAAAAAGAGAGAGAACAGCTAGGATAGAAACGCACAATGGCTGGGAGGCAAAGAAGTCGCAACGCAACCCAGCAGATGAAGAGAGAATAAAACGACAGAAAATAGAAGAGGAAAAGCACAAGCAGAAAAAAAACGCAACTATTGTGAGAAGCAGTAAAAAGCCAGCAACTAGAACATAAAGCGAATGAAACAAAAGGGTTATGTCTTTAAAATGGAAGAGTTAAGAAGAAGCTTATTAAAAAGCCATAAAAGTGCAGCTTTTGGGGTGTCTTGGTCGCCAACAAAAAGAAAGGAAAATAGTGGAAATAGGGATTGAGCATATCACTTGCAATTAAGAGTAAAATACAACTTGAGAGCCATTGGTGAAGAAGGCTGGTGCAAGGAGGTGCTCGCGTGGTACGAGAGATACAAAAGCATCGAAATTGAGCTGGGTCAAAACCTTTGGAGGAGGATTTTGTGTTCTTAGCTATCTGGTCAAAGCGATCATCAATCTATACAGTCTGAGCTATTAATCAAATGAATCTCTCTCACTTATACTCTCTTTAAATCTAGTTCTTTAAAATTTAATTTGCTTAAAAGATTTTTAGAATTTCAGTTTAGTTCTTTTTTAGATAATTTGAGACAATCATTTTTAATTTAATGATAACATTATGAGTATTTCAGTATTTATCGACGCTTGAGCCAATTTATTTACGGTTCATGTTCTTATAGAATTGAGAGACGTCTTGATATATTTGAATGTGAATTGATTGCTATAGCTTTCTCTTTAGTCCTTAATTGCTATTGAGTTTAGCGAGTTGAGTAGTATCTATTAAATCGTTAGTCGGTCAAAAGGCTGAGGTTTAATTAGAGTGTAGCATGATCTGGGAATTTTGCTATCTAGTTGGTTGAAATTCTTGGGGCTAATCATATCTTCTTGGAAAGAATTGCATTAATCAATTTAAAGTCGGCTTGGTTCGACTCTAAATTAGTAAAGGTAGATAGGGAGAACTCAGCTGGTGAGCATCTCTACAACTAACCTACTTTATGGCTCGGGATGTCGGTGATAAAATATGAACTTAGATGACTAAATTTATGGGCTTAATGTATGCTTGGTCACTTGTTAATATGCATGTTCAAATTTTGTTTATATTATGATTTTAGTGTTAAATTTTTTTGTTCTAATTAATTAGTTATAGTTTCCGATCGAATCCCCCCTTTCTCATTTTTATGTGTGTGTCGTAAGGTTTATGGTCTACTATGCTTTCTTATTAGATGAGACCGCAAGTTGAAATATTTCAACGACTAAGTTTTGCAAAATTAATTGGAGAACATCTTGATTGAAATTAGTAATTGAATATAAAATTTTGAAGGATATATAGTAAAATGATTGACGAGAAAAATTCTAGCCCCTTCCTATTCCGTTTCTATCATGTTTAAATATTTACATGTGATTTTACTGCATCTCATTATATATTTGCTAATTTTATAAGTCTCAAGGGTTAAAAGTTGAAGGCCTAAAACATCTTTGAAAAGAAGAAATACCAAAACTACTCGATCTAATTTATTACGCAGATGGATGTCTAGCAAGTATATTTTATATAAATTGCTTGATAATGATTAATATATGCCATAAAACTAGTCGCTTATACTTGGTTTATATTTAGGTATGTTTAGAGAGTTATTTAAATGCTATAATGCAATTAGAAAACATGTTGAAATTAATTCCCTAAAGCTGGAATTTTTAGAAATATGCAACTTCAATATGAAAGTGTTATTCTTGGACTGTTGATGCAATCATATTTGTGAGCTGGCAGTTTACTGCTATTTTCTTGATTTCTCAGTATTATTTTGACATACATTTTAGTTTAATATGCCTAGAAATTCTAGTGAAAGGTGATGAGATTCATAAAATTAAATGAACTTGAAAGAAGCAATCTTGAAGGTCTGAAGAAGCTGAATTTACATTATTTGCTCTTTGTTTTTGAGTTGTACATTCTGTTATGAATTTCTGAGGTTTTAACATGATTTTAGCTTGTTTTAAGTGCCAAAAAACATGATAAATGACAACTCACATGTTGGGTTGTTAAAGGGATTTAAGTATAATACAATCTTTAAAGTTTAATGAGGGAAACTAATGAATTACATGCTATTTTAGTGTGCAATTTCCAAATCTGATTTGACAGGTTTTAAGATCATAATTTTCTGATTTAAAGGGCTAAAACATGGTAAATAGCATGGGTACAAGTTGTGCATGAATTTGAGCTAAATTAAACATCAAATTATAGGTGTTTCACCTTGTTTTTGTGGGCTGAATTTTTCTAAATGAAATTTTCTTTGTTTAGAATTATAACTACATACATTTACTTGATTAATACTCTCATCTGCATTCGAAATAAGATGTTAATAAACAACACTCTCCTTGTGGGATCAACTCTTATTTTACACTGTACTAAATTTGTTAATTAATTAATGGTAGAAATAAGATATTAATTTGCATATGTTTAACGACACATATCAAATTTTGGCATTGTTGCCGTGGAGAGTTGTTTAGTTTGTTAAATCCTAAACTGAGTTTTTCTTAATTCTAATTCCTTTCTTTCATGTTGTTCCTTACTCACTAAGCATGATGAGTGTTAAAACGGTTAAGCACAAATTTGAAGGAATATGAATTATATGAATCTGTATATTGTGAAATTTCTATTCTTTTTCAGGATTTGCATCAAATTGCGAAATGTAGAATCATAGGTGAGGATATAGAGGAAGGTTTGAGAAATTTATTTGGGGAGGATGAATTTCAAGATCATCTGTCTAATGAAATGGCTACTCTAAAGCAGCTTTCTCAACTAAATTCGGATGATCAACCTCTGTGTATAATCTTTCTTGCCTTAGAAAGACCTTTAAAACTTAATTCTAGTTTCCTTAATTTATTGCCTAAATTTTATAGTTGTGTAAGTAAAGACCCCTGGTGAGTGTCAAATCAACCAAAAATAATTAACTTACTCATAATATTAATGTAGCACAGTGGAGTAAGATCATCTCCTTAGGAAATGATAGTTTATCTCTTTTAAACAATTAAGTAAAAAAATATACTGGTTTAGAAATTATGTTAAAATGCAATATTAAAAATAACAAAAGTGAATTGATTTGAAATTCAATAAAATAAACTTCTAGTTAAAGGAATTTATTTCCACCTTAATTCATGCAATTGATAATTGATGCCAAAGTAATTCAACATATTCATGAATAAATTGGTTATAGTTATTAAGAATAGATCTATAATAACCAATATTTCCTTATTTTATATGGTAATCATGAACAAATCGAATAATTACTCCCTAATCGAAAAACAACCCCAGAGGTAGCTCATAGGATTTAATGTTTTGACAGCCTTAAAAGCTAGAAATACCTAATTCTAAGCAACAAACTCAACAGATAGCTTATTGCAATTAGATTAATTAATTTCACGACATACATTAAACTTTTTAACGAGGAAATAAAATTATGTCGATTTCCACTTATTAAAATCAACAAATAATTACAAATTTGTTGTTTTAATTTGTAGTAGAATATTTCAAGATTATTAAGTATGTGCACTTATTCAATAAAACTCAAAACTATCATAACATGAGTGAATTCAGAAATTAATTAAATATCCATCTATATATCTATTCAATAAAACTCAAAACTATCATAACATCAGTGAATTCAGAAATTAATTAAATATCCATGCAAGATTGAATTTAATAAAACCTATTCGATCTCACAATCGATTTAGAATCAAGGCTTTAATATAATCCTCTAATTAGAATAAAAAAATTTGTTACAAGACATTGAAAAGAAAGAACACATGAAAATTATTCAAAAGAAAAAATATTCTTATGGAAGAAGTTGGGAGAACAAACCCAATCGTGAGAGAGCCAAAAGGTCCAACATAGCTGCTGCTGGTTGCCTTGGTAACGCAACCTATGTATATTGTTCTCCAAAAAGAAAACATTTCTCTTGAAGAAAGAAAAAAGTTGCTGCCTTTGTTGCTTTCTTCTTTAAAAAAAGTCGTCTCCCCTTTTTCCCAAAAGATACGTCTTTATGTCTCCATCATAAAAACCTACGTACTCTCCTTTTTGAAAACAAAAGATGTCCCTCTCTTATTTTCTGAATTAGTTTTCACTCCACTGCACTGTTCACTCTCTTAAAACCTATGCACATTTATCCCAGCCAATGACTACTTTTTACAACTACGTTGCTTCTTCATTTGCTGCTGTGTCGTTTGACTTGTAACATCCCATCTCCGATGGGAAGGGTCTTATCATAAATTGGGACGGGTTAGGAGTATTGAATTATATCTCGGCA
>JANIJH010000006.1:67015536-67042149 GCA_024520975.1 Erythroxylum areolatum | reverse complement strand
GTCATTTTCCCGTACCGGAAATCTCATCGGTACTCTCTTGGCAATTTCATACGGAATTCACCTAGATCACTCCCATTTCATTTTCCATACTCAGTGTCACATTTTTCACTAAAATTTCACTTATAGACACATATGCCGGGAATTGTCACAAGTGCATATACAATCATATCCATATAGAGGCCAATCAATGCATGCAAAAATACACACTCACAACCTGATCCAAATTTACCACTTTAGCCTTCCCATCGGTGATGGGATGTTACATGACAAACATTGTCTTAGGAGCTGGTCGGTTTTCTTCATCATCATATTTTTCTAGGTTCTACTTGCCTAGGAAATTCTAAGCCCACTCATTAGTTCCACTCCCTGAATTGCACCTGAAATCATATATATAGGCTAGTTGACATGTGGTTGTAAGGAAGTTCTTTGGCTATGACATTGCAAATGAAGCTTGAGGAGGTCTTTGTGAGCCAACACAACATTTGTAGATACCAACAATGCATACTCCATTGCACAATATGATTCTCCCATCCATTTCATTGGTCGTCTCAATGAAGTATGGGTAGATGTTAATGCCTTTGGAATAGATAGATGAGAGACCCACAAAATAGCTATCTACTGAAGTTTTACATGAGTGGAAGAACAATTCGCACCTTAATCACCTATCCACAACCTCTTTCTTTCTTATTTTATTGGATTTGGTTATGCTTGAAGTACTCTGTATGAAGTATAGTTTTGTCAAACGAAGCCCTTATTTATGTGGAGATTACTAAGATGTAATGTCATACACTTTGCCCATATTTGTTTTGAGATTATTATGACGTGTGTCATATAGTTTAATTATGAGACTAATTAGGTATTCTGCCATTTATGCATATGGAGGGAAATAATTATTCGATACACTTGCCTCAACGACTGAAAATTCGATTGAGAAATCACAAATTATTTAACCTTGCCAACTTGTGATCAAAGTCATGAATATGAACCTGAATCGTTTTATAAGTTGGAAATCACAAATTATTTAACCTTGCCAACTTGTGATCAAAGTCATGAATATGACCTTAAATCATTTTATAAGTTAGGAAGAAGGCTGGCACTACCAACCACTCAAGTTCATCTTCATGTATGCTTTTGACTTAGACAAGAAGACCAGGAGCTTCCTGGTTGATCTCCGTTCTTTTTCTTTTTTGGTTTCAAATGCACCACATGCTATTCTCAAGTTTTGATATAGTTAGTATGAATATTCTGCTTAACCTATACGATTAAAAATAAGCAACTGGGTCAATATTTTTTTCTTTAGGCTAATTAAACATGAATTTGTTAAAAATTAATGGATTGAGTAAATTTTAGTCTTAATATATTAGATTTTTTGAACTTTTTATTAACATAATAGAGATTGTTTAATCTAAGGCTTTACAAAATTATATAATGTATTCTTAACAAAATTAAAAAAAACATAAAACTTTATGATCATTTTATAAGAATGTAAACAACAATATATTGCGCGCACATTAAAAAAAATAATTTGCTTTTCAATAGCTCAATAATTTTTTGGACTACGTTTGGGTTATACAAATTATTTTTTCTCCTCTTTAAATAAAATTTGAATTCAGAATATGCTTTTATCAAACAAGTCTTAATCTAAGATGAACTAGAATAATTAGGTTATTGTATTATTTATTAACAAGAAATTTTAGTCTCCTCACTTTATTATGTAAAGTTGTATTACCTCTTTTCTTTTTGATATTATGAGTATAAAACACAATTTTTAAATTCAATCTTTTGCATATTAAAATCAAAATATTCAAACTATGTTTTATAAAGAAAGGACAGTTTCTATTTTACCATTTAGGCCAACTCTTTATTAAAGATTACTCACAAATCAATTTCAGTTTAGAAGTAGAAGTATAACAAACATGTAACTATACAAATAATAATTTGAATTCTAAATTTTTCTTTATATTTTTATTGAATAAAGAGTATATAATTATTAAATGTGTATCAAATAAACTATTGTTACTAGCTTAAAATTAAGAAATGACTATCATGGACTCAATTCATTTATACACACTTTCGCAAAGTGGGCGCCTCTTCTTAATAAAAGTTCAATTCGAATTACTTGCCATTGTCCAATTAAGTCTAATTTGTCACGCATATTAAAGACAGAGAAATGTAGAATTTTGCGTTTTGCATAAACGGCATCTTTTTTCCTACTCATTATCATCACAAAGTTTCTATTATAGAAGTAGTTAGTATTCTGTAAATACGTTCACTTAATTTTTAAATTTTCGGGTTCGAAGTTCCCTGTCAAATATTACCGGCAAACTTGCTTCTTCATCAACTTTCTCTCTCCTCCGATCTGGATTCTAGAGATCTACCACCACTCTTTATATCGATTCTTCTGTTGTTCGCCGATATCTTTCCCGCTCTCCACTGCCTCCGAGGCCTTCCTATCAATCGTACTTTCTACGTCTATTATCTCCTCGAATCAACTCATACATTGGGACTTTTACCTCTGTATATCTAGGGTTTCCAGTTCCGCACGCATGCACACACACAAAAAGGAATATAAACTGAAAAACGAATTGAAAAGTTTTAAGTGTTTTGTCTGAGGCAATTGGTTTTCTTTTTCTAGGTATTGCCATTTAGACTGTTGCTTGTTGATGTTTATGGCGGTTGTTTGTTTCCTGAGAAAACGAAACGGCGATTGTCATTATCATTATTTTTTTTCCGTGCTTTACAATTTTGCTCCTTGCTGCTACTCCGCCGCTTGTTTTACGTATTTAATTGTCTAAAAATGTGTTTTTTTTTTCTGATTCTTTCTGTTGTTTTTCTTTCGGAAGGTTCGATATTATGGAAGAAAGTGAGTCTTTAATGTTGTTATTTGTACCTTCATTGGGTGTCTGAATCTCAATGGACAGTTGTCGAGGACATATCTTCAGTATTTTTTAGTACTTACTTGGACACTCTCTGAAGGTGTTAGGATTTTCTTGCATAGAAATGTGGACACACAGTAGGTGTAATGTAAATGGTGAAACGAAATTTTGTCTGAGCTATTTAGTGCTTAACTTCATTCTTTCTACTTGTTGGCGGTTAGCAATTTATGGGCAGAACTCCTGATTTTTGCAAATGCACGGAGACACAAGATGTTAAAGAAATTGTATATAGTAGCTGTGAGGCTCTAGACATTTTTGTGCATCGTTGTTTCAGTGGTTTTAATTTTCTTTTGCTGAACCTTGATATCTTTCTTTACCTATCGTTTTAATATATGAGTGATGTTATTGCATCTTGATCTGCATGAATATTTTGTTCGTCTCCAATGATTAATTTTCTTGCTCTTACGTGCTTGTTCTGTTCTGTTAATTCATTCTCGTGGTGGAGTTTTATGGACATTATAATTGACAGGTCTTTTGATAAGATCATTTTGACCTTGCTAAAAAGAACTGAATTATGACATCGAGCACGTTGGCTGGAGAGCGCAGGTATGCTGATCTTATGTTTGCATACCTTTTGCTACTATTCATTTTTTATTGTATATGTTATTTTTCTTGCCAGATACAATACTATGTCGGCTTTTTAGGAAGTTATTAGGCTATTCTCTAGTTAATTCCTTGCCTCCATTTTAATATGCAGTATTTTAGCTTTTTGTGAAAATAATTTTTTGAAATTAATAAATGTAATTTTGATTTGGCTTGCTATTGCTATTTACATTTGATCAAAATTAAAATGCAAACATGATTCACCTATTAGTATTTAAAAAGATCTGTAAGATTCTTGGATGCTCTTGAGCCTTCATCTTTGGGTGATATGGTCGTGGGTTGGGTTTTGTTTTTTATTTTATTGTTTCTGATCTACGTACTCACCAGTGAGTGAAAGAAATTAGTAATGCCTAACCTCTTCTTGATTAAAATCATATAATGATTTGGACTTTGATTGCTGCATATCTTTTAAATTTGTTTCTCTCTCTTTCGGTGAAATGTTTATTTTATATTTTAATGTTATATTAGATTTTTTTTCTAATGCTCTAAGCTAGTATCAAGTTTGTGTGTATAATATCTTTGATCTTTAGTGATCAATGGATATTTCATACCAGTCATAAATACATTTCAATGTTGAGTATTATTTTCTGTGGGAACTTTCTCTTGATCTATGTGTGTGAGCACCAATGTTTTTCCCTTTCTAGCATACATTCTGTTGCACTTTTACCAAATTATAATTTCATTATGATCGCTGAAACATGACAACTGTTCAGTGTTGTTAAATTAGTAAGCATAACAATGTAAAGATCACAGATGTGTGAATGATTTTTATCTTTAGACATGTTTTGAATTTCTTTCATTTTGGTAGGAACATTTATTGGATTTTTTAAGATTAGATGTTTTAGGATGTTCCTGAAGGATGTGAAACGCATATATATGAAATTCTTAGTTGTGGGTTGCAGATGGGCTTCTGCGAGGAGAGGTGGGATGACTATCTTGGGGAAAGTTGCTGCCCCTAAACCAATAAACTTGCCCAGCCAGAGGTATTCGATTTTCCACTAAACTTTTTCTGATCATGTGACATATTTCTTCATATTAAATTTAATATTGCTCTCTCTCTTCTTTTCAAGGTTAGAAAATCATGGTTTGGATCCAAATGTTGAAATCGTTCCAAAGTGAGTAATTCATCTAACCATGCTATTTTCTATATTTTACTATTTTGTTTCTTTTGTTTATCTTCAGTTATTGTAACTTGTTGTCAAACTTATTATTTTGAGTGGGGATATTTTTTCTTTTTTTGCCTTTCTACTTGAAATGACTAATCTCTGGCAATTGACAGGGGAACCCATAATTGGGGCAGTAAATCATCATCTTCAACATCAAATGCTTGGGGAACTTCATCTCTTTCTCCAAATGCTAATGGTTGTTCTCCAAGCCTTCTCAGTGGCCGCCCTTCATCTGGTGAAAGTGTAACTCGACCATCAACTGCTGGTAGCGACATAAACCATGAACCTATTACTAATGTGTCGGGTTTGAATTCAAGGCCATCGTCAGCTTCTGGAGCATTGACATCAAATCAGGCATCACTTGCGGCATCACGTCCTCGTAGTGCTGAAACAAGACCTGGTAGTTCACAATTATCACGGTTTGCTGAGCCTTTGCCTGATAACTCTGTAGCATGGGGTGCAAGTAGTGCATCAGAAAAGTTGGTATGGTGTCCTTAAGTTTTTCGTTTGAATGGTCATGTACTGTAGTTCTCATTATCTAGAGGTAAATCTATATGTTGTTCTATTCTATAATTGAATATATAGTCTGCATTTTAGCCAACACACCGAGTAATGGGATACTTATTACCATTAAACCAATTTGTGTTCCATTTTCCATGACTTTTTATTGTTTCTTTGCAAGTGTTATTTTGACTTGCGGTCATCAATTTTTTAACATTTGTTTAGATCTGTATTTAGACGCTGATTGGAGGTGACCTAAATATACTTTCAAATTTCTAGTTATTGTACCATAAATATGGAAAACTGATCTTTTCCTACAGGCATGGTTTTGAATTCTAAGTTATGAATTCTGAGCACCGTAATTTACTTTATTAGTTATTCCAGTCGCAAAAGAAAAAGCTTATCATTCCACAAGTTTGCTCACAAATGAGAAATATATCATGGGGTTTTTTTAATCAAAACTGCTTTTGCTTTCTAATTTCATTTACTAATTGAATTCCTCTGTTATTATGTGTTCTAGGGGGTCTGTGGTTTAGATCATCATTTTTGTTACACATAGTATTGTAGGGTTAGCTTGGATTTGCGTTGTGATTAGTGCCTGCTAATTCTGAAGTTTAAGGCTACAAATTGGATTTGGAATTTGGTGGCTCTACGTCAATTCTTTTGTTTGGTACAAATTGAGGATTCATCTTCTAATTCCAAAATTTGTTTGTTGAAATGCTAATTTAAAATATTTTTCATTATCTGTGGGACATATGCATTTTATTAATTTTTGGAAGAATAAGTTGTAGCTTGTGTTGTTTAGTATCTTAAGTGAATTGTAGGATTTGAATGCAACTTTGCCAATTTGTTAGCTTGAATGAATTTTACTTCACTTGAACTATAAAATCATTTTTATATAAGTACCCCTTATCTCAGCTAGAATTATTATTTGATCTTTTTATGTTGCCCCTTTCCTTGAATTATTATTTGATCTTTTTATGTTGCCCCTTTCCTCTCCCTTCCACCCTGATATCAAATATTCGTCATTTATTAATGGTTATCTGAAATGTTAAAGTCAAGCTGATTGAAAATCAATGTCTTACCTGACTTGGATATTGTGACACTTCAGGGAATGAAATCTTCCAAAAATGATGGTTTTTCTCTGATTTCTGGAGATTTTCCTACTCTTGGTTCAGAAAAAGAACTTTCTGGAAGGAACCCAGATTCCCAAGGTTGAAATTTGAATATTGCTTTAAATTTTGCTACTAGTGAACTTGATTGGTTATTGGCACTGTTTATGATTGGTTTGGCATTTTCAAATGTGGTTGTTATTCTGTTTTTTTCAACAATGTTTGAAAAAATCTCCGATCATTCACAATGCTAATTGCTTGATTCTTGATTGGCTCCTTAGTGATATCTTTCTACAAATCTTGGATTTTTTTAAATATTTTATACCTTTGTTGATTTATTGACCAAGTTTTGTGATTACAGATCATGGTTATCATAGGCGGCCTAGCTCGTCTTCTGGTGTGATGATGGCAGGGAAAGAGAGGATCGAGAATTCTGTAGGTTTGTTTCTTTGTACGATGCTTTGACCTATAGTCAAAAGTTGTCCTACATGAAATTTCTGTTATACTGATAGTTCTGTGCATTTTTTTTCAGCTGATGTGTCTACACATGGAAACTTCAGAAGTGAAACTGCAACTTCTTTGAGAAAAGCGGATACAATATATGGTGAAGATCGAGCCCAAGCTGGTGTGGAGAAGTGGCATGGTGATCCTCAACTCTATCCTTATTCTAATATTCCCCCTCAGCATTACGATGCATGGTGCGTTCCTCCTGTAAATAATCATCCAGGTGGTGTTTGGTACAGAGGGCCTTCGGGAGGTTCAAATTTTGGTCCACCAGTTGCACCAGGTGGGTTTCCCATGGATCCATTTCCGTATTACCGTCCAAAAATGCCCCAAACTGCAATTGCGAACAAACAGCCTGTTCCTCCTCCAGGAGCTGGGCCCAGAAGACCCCATCAAGAAAATGGAGAAATGTTGAGACCTAATGTCCGTGATCCTTATGTTCATACTGGTATGCCAGTTAGGCCTGGCTTTTATCCTGGTCATGTGCCTCATGATGCATATTATGGTCCTCCTATGGGTTACTATGGTGCCAGTGAACGCAATATTGCACTTATGACAATGGCCATGGGCCCTACTGCATTTAATGGTTATTCAGGACAAGATGTCCCTGATTCTGGCGATCCTCGTGGTAGATACTCTGGATTTGGCCCTGATGGTAAATCAGTGGTTTCAGAACAGGGGGAACCTGGGAATCCTCAGGAAGCTCGAGGACCATACAAAGTTCTTCTCAAGCAGCATGATGGTTGGGAAAGAAAGGATGAACAGAATTGGAATGAGTCGGTGACAATTAATGCATCAGGTCCTGGGGGGGCAGATCATCCCATGAACTCATCATGGGAGAGTGGACGGAGAGGAGAGAACAAGGATGAAAGAATGCACACAAGAAAGGCACTTGCTGAAGAAGCTTTGGAGGCAATTGACAATGAAGGAGGTATGGCTTTGAAAGCCAAGGCACCTGAAACGGTTGGAAATGCCAAGTCATCTGATGATTGGCCAACAAGGAAACTTGAAAATGCAGATCACTCAGCTTTTACTTTCCATGAGGTTTTATCAACATCAAAAGATCCCAGTCTGATTCAGAAAATAGAAGGTTTGAATGCTAAGGCTCGTGCTTCTCATGGAAAGCTTGATGTTAAATCCACTTCCCATAGGTTGGAGTCTAAGAATACATTGCAAGTTCGTAATGCTAGAACTAATAACTCAAGTGAAGCTTCTGGTATGGATACTGGATCGCTGCACAGAACTGTTGGTTTTATCAACAGTGCCTCACATAAAGACCATGCGACCACTGGGGATAGAACCCTTCAATCAACTGCTGCAGATGGAATACTTACCATCAGGTGGGTTTATGACTTGCTTACTTTAATTGGACATACATCTGAAATGCCAATCTTCAGAATGCGCTAATACCTAGATTCTCAGATCTGCTAGTGCCATGCATGGTAGGGCTGATTATCATGGTAGTGGAAGACTTACTGCAGAAGAGACTGGTGGATTTTGGAGGAAATCTAAGGTCACAGACCGACCAGGTGTTGTATCATCAGATTTTGAAAGTGCCTCGGTTGTTTATCAGCGAGGCCATACATCAGTGGGGGCCCCTGAAAAATCTCGTCGATTTCTTCAAGAAAAGGATGGAGAGTCTCTGCCTCCCTTTTCTAATGCTTGTGATAGCCAAGCACAGGTGGCTTGTATTTTTTTCCATTTTATTTACTTTTACTGTCAGGTGAATATCCTCTTACTGATTATTGAGTCTGTTAATCAGTGCGCTAAGATGAGAGAGGTAGCCATGCAACATCACCAACAGCGAGAGAGGGAGGAGAAAGAACGAAGAAGAGATGAAAAGGCCAAAGCTCTAGCAAAATTGGAAGAGTTGAACAGGCATACGGAAGCAGGAGATGGCATAATTTCAAAATTAGAAACTGTTCTTGCTGGTGGTGTTGCTAATAAGAAGAATGTTGTGGCTCCAGCCCAATCAACTTTGGCTGGTAACAAATGCAGGGAATCAAACTCTACTGTGGTTTTCAACAGAAATGCTAATGAGCAGGGCAATGAAAACAGTGTTGCAGGGGTTGAGAAATCTACCACTTTGTCCATTGAGGTAGTGATGCAGGCACCAAAGCCTGCTTCTGTGGTGCCTGTGCTGCTTGAGCAATCGGAGTCGTTGCAACAGGATGTTGTTCATTCAGACTCTTCAACTGGCAATAGTCTCCAACATGTTCCTGATAACATTGCTGCCAAGCAGAATCACATGGGTTACAGAGAAAAGCTAAAAAGTCCATCAGAGAAGAACCCTACTGAAAAATTAATTTCTACCACTATTTCTGAAGCGTGCAGTGGTAATGTTGGTGTGACAGCTAAATCTCCAGTTTCTTATGAGGATAGCAAGGAGATTGCCTTAAACATCGAGTCAAGGCAGCCCGTGAATCCAAGTGTTGGCGAGTCTTCAACAAATAATGGAAAGATGAATAAAAGTGTAAAAAGCAAGCAGAGAGTAGAGGAGTCCTTACCCGCTGTGATAGATACACCTGCTTTGGAAAATGTGGTTCAAAGTGATGAACAGAGGACTTCTGAGCCTCAGTTGGATCCTGGATCACTTCAGGCTCATACTGACTCTAAAGATGTACCCCTGTCTTCAGAGCAGCGTTCACCTGTACCCAATGAGGAAGTGCATACCCATTTAAAGAACCAGAGGAAATATCAGCATGCATGGAGGTTGCCCAGAACTATGCATGCTAATAAATTAACAGAGAAATTGCAGAGTGGTAATGCTGTTGTCTGGGCTCCAGTTCGGTCGCAAAATATAACTCAAGTTTTTGATGCAGTCAGTCAGAAAACTGCAGTTGAGACTTTTGGTCCATCTATAAAGATTCATCAACCAGTTCAGAATAGCCTGAAAAACAAGAGGGCAGAACTGGAGAGGTACATTCCAAAGCCTGTTGCTAAGGAAATGGCTCAGCAGGGAAGCAATCACCAATCATGGATTCTTCCAGCTATTCAGGTTACAACTGACCATCCTCCTGGAAGACCTGAATCAGGTTGTTGTGGTGCTGAAAGGTCTCAAACTTCTGATGCATCTGTTGCAAAGGTAGGTTCTACTCTGGAGTCAAAAAAAGTGGAAGATCGGCAAAATAGGCCAGGAAAAATGCATGGATCATGGCACCAACGGGGCTCAGTAGAACCAACAGATTCTAATGAAAGTAGAAATGTTCAAAAATCGACTAAGCATCATCAATTGCAGAAATCATCTGTGATTTCTATGAAAGATCAGCCGAGGTATTCAGATGAATGGAATGCCACTGATGGCTGGAACATTCCTGAGGAACCCATTCCAGCAGTTGTTACTGTTGTGAAAGAACAGGGTATGACAGCCAGAGGAAAGCGACAATCATACAATGAACACAGAAGTCCAGGACACAATCATGATTCACGGGAGAGGAGAATTAATAATGGGGACATTGAGAAAGTTCGTGTCCAATCTTCGTCCTCTGATATGGTTCGAGAAGATGCATCTGGTCCTTCGAAAGAAAACCGAGATGCTGCGGAACGGTTAACCTCTCACTGGCAACCTAAATCACATCACTATTTGGCCACTAATCAAAGGGGAAGCAGGTTAAATGGTGGTCAGGATGGTGTCGAACCTGGTGCTGCCAATAAAAAGAATTCTGGAAGCCAGGGTGTGGTATCACTCCCACATGTAGCTGGTAAGGTGCCTGTAGTCAGGGATGAACAAATTGTGTCTGAAAAGAGAAACTTGGTAGACACATCAAGTATGGGGCCTCGAGAGGCAAAGAAAGTGGGCACTCATAAAGGACATCCTGGTAGCCCACCTAAATCTCCTTCAAAGGTAGATGGTCGAAATGATCAGTACACCCCTTTAGACTTCTGCAAAGATGAAAACCAGAACAGTCATTTTGGCCTAGAATCCCATGGGGAATGGAATGTTTCCCGGAAAGATAACAAGCAACATAATGTGAACCGGGAAAGGCAAAGACATTACGAGTATCAGCCAGTTGGGCCACACAACACTACCAAAGCCAATGAGTTGGAACCTCCCAAAGATGGCTCTTCTAATTCTGGTCCAAGGTTCAGCCAGAGGAGCCAGAGTCATTCAAGGCGTGGTGGGGGTAACTTTCAAGGCCGGAAGACTAATGGTGTCAGGCTAGATGATCGATATGACTGAAGAATGAGTATATGAGATCTGTGAGTTTTTGTTTTCTCAGGAACTGTGCCATTTGCATATGTATGTGGCTTAATCCCTCAACCATGCAGGTATTCTAGTTCGGGTAGTTATTTTGTGTATTTAACTGGGCTCGAGAAGAAAGCAAACTGTAAGGCTGACAAGGAGGAAAAGGAAGAAGTTTTGAGTGATTGGGGTTAAGATGAATGGCTGCTTTCGTTTTTCTTTTTCTAAATACTGACTGACCTAACAGTGTGATTTGGTTACAGCTTGTGTTTGCTGATATCCTCTGCGCAGTGCGGCGATCTCAAATGGAGCTCTCCCTTTTCAACTCTTAAGATCTGCCCCTGCTTGTGATCCTGCTAGTGCCTTCGGAGCCCCAATAATATATGGATTTTTTAACTCTTCCTTCTCTTATATAAAATTTTACATTTTAGAAATAAAAAGAAATTTCTTAAACCAGAAAATGGAAAAAAAAACTCTCTCGTTAGTTTGTAATGTTGGTTTGAACGTTGGAAAATTTGTAGATTTTATCAACTTAATCACGAATAGGAAAGAGCAGAAAGAGAAGCGTTTCCATCCCGCCAGCTTGATCTGGTTTGGAACGGGCCAGTACCTCCACCAGTCGCTTCTGTATTTTAATTAATTAATTATTTTTTAGTTAATTAAAAAACCTACTTTTGGTGTGATGCCAATAAATCTAATAAATTCTTTTGGTTTGAGAATGTTCGTTTATTCAATAATCGTTTGTTTTTGATAATTAGGCTATGATTACTATTCCTAATAGAGAGGAAGTAATCAATTAATGACTTTTTAGTTAATTACAAAACGTACTCGTGTTGTCATGCCAATTAATCAAATAAGTCCTTTTGGTCTGAATAATCGGTTATTCAATAATTATTTATAGGGTAAAAGATAAAAATATCTATGTACCTAGGGAAAATTTTGCAAAATTTCTATTTAAAATTTTTGAAAAACAAATATTTTGTTTCATAAGAAAAATCTTTTATACGATTGTTGTTTAAAAAATTAATGAAAGTGGTAATGTGGCAATATGAAGATAGTGGACCAAACAAAGAATACTGATGTGGCAATGTTAAGCCACATATGTTAATTATTTGACTCAAAATTTTGATCCGTCTTATTCGATCGACCTAATTTGTCTAACTATTATTTCTAATTTACCTACTTGTTTTCTTCAAATCAATTCCCTAAAATTTCTAAACTAAACAAATGAACCATATTCAAACTCAAACGATTTCAAGTAGTGGCAAGCGATGTAGGTGAAAGTAGCAGTGATGCAAGTGGTAAGGGCAAAGGTGGTGGTGGAGACGACAGGCAGTAGCAGAGACGACAGATAGTAAGGATGCAGGCAATGGACTAGGGGTAATTTTGATCCCTTTTCTTTTGCGGCTCCTTTCATGTGATAACTTCCAACTTCCATCAATCACCATTTTCCCTTTTATGGTATGCAAAACCTTGATAAAATGGTATCATCATAAGTTTTTGAATTAATTAGAGGCTAGAATTAAGTGAACAATTAATAATTTCTTCGTGTGATTTGTGCATTGGGGATTTCTGCCTTCTTTGTCAAATTAGTGTACTCTTCTCGCTTCTCTTACTATGTCTCATTCAATGCCTCTCTTTTTTAAATGGGTTATGTCTTTTTAATGTTTGAAGGAATTCTCTATCCATATGAATGATAGCAATGAAGTTAAAGATGTATTGAATGACAATAGTGAATATGGTTTGCTTTTAGTTGATGAGCTCGTGTAGAATTAGGCTTAGAGAATCTTTGTTTATCTAGGATTTGGGGGGATGATTTAGGATTTGGGTGGTTATAAAGGAGCTGCAAAAAGCTCAAGAAATTAAAATTATTATGTTCATATTGAGATCATCTAGTGCTTCACTATGTTCATGTTTAGTATGGCCAAGTTAAATTGTGCTGGGCACTAGAAACTTCAATCATCCCTCATGTCTTTTTATTGATATTTAGTCTATTGAATACTTTCACTCTTCTTCATAGATGTTCTTACAATCTAGAGTTTTTTCCCCCATATTTCTCTTAGTAGGTTGAGTAGTTCTTAAATTGTGAAATTGCATTTTGAATATTTTTTGACTTCTATTTGCATGTCTTGTTTTATTAACTATTTCCTTTTGTGTATATCATGAAATATATCTTGTTGTTTTATGTGCTAATTGTTTCTTTTTAACTATATAATGAAATAACTCTCCTTCACCTTAAATCAATGCAAATTTCTGTTCATCTTTCACTTATATATATTATATCATTGACTTGTGGTGTTATCTCCTATAACATAATTGTATATATGCTTGAGGAGTTGTAACTAGATTCTTAGATATGATTATGTTCTACAAAAGACATTTTTAAGATGTTAAGAGCATTAATGCTATGTTTCAAAATGTCTTAAATGAGTCAACTTAAAATTCAATGTTGCTTTACGACAATTCAGAACCACATTTTTACATGTTATGTTAATAATGAAAAACTTAAAGCCAAAAGTTACAAAATTAGATGAGAAGAACCAAAAGATTCACATTTTATATTTGTACCTATTTGTGTGAGAAATTTTTATGAGGTCTATCGTATCAACTAAGTCCTTTGAATTATATTCTTTCTTCAGTTTAAACATCGAGCCTGTAGGCAGAATTTGATATAATTTAGTCCCAAGTATGAAACTAAATTAATGGTTAATGAGACACTAAATGTTTACAAACTGACCTGTTCATTAACTTTTTCTTGGTAGGTTGGACAAGTCTTGCATTATCCAATTGTCTTTCATTATAACATATTACAATATGATTTGAATGTTCGTACTTATACTAAAATACAATAAGAGCTTAATATAGTACAACAATTAGAAAATGAACTTAATATAGCATATGGTGTATAACCAACAAAGATGAAAATGATAATAACATAATATGTCATGAATATTACACAGTCTAATTATCGGTGGAATGTTAGGTAGTAAAATTATTTATTATTTCTTGGAAGTAGTTAGCTTGGATAAATAGTCATATAAAGATACAATTAAAAGAGGGAGAGAAATTTTTTTTGGTAAAATAAAGCTTACTTTCATTTAAATGCTTAGTATGTATATGTAAGTAGGCTTTTCCATTATTTGAAGGTTTATAAAATATCTTTGAGTATGTGTGTAGATTCCTTCGTTATTTCAAGCTTCATAAAATATGTTTTTTATATATAGGTTCTTTCATTATTTCATAATATTGATTCTTGCGAGTTTTGGTGTGAACTCAAACATTAGGGAAATAAATCCTGAAACAGCTGGAGTTGAAAAAATTATGAAAGGTACATAACTTATGTTTCTTGGAATTAAAGAAAATGTTTTAATTAAATATTTCACAACTTATTTTTATTTGTTTGTTTTTCTTTCTTATGTGGCAGACCTTAGGATTGAGTTTCATTTTTGGCAAGGTGGGACCTTCAAATTTATGGAGTTTCATTTTTAGCAAGGTGGGACATACAAATTTATGTAAGCATGCACTACAAAGGAGGAGAAATGTATAATTTTAAAGTGGAGTTGGATCATTTGACTATGTTGCAATTCATATACACAGCAAGAGACTTAGGTTTTGGAGAGTTTGGAGTTATTAGCTTTAAATTTCCTCGTGAGTCTTTTGAGAATGACATTAAAGAATTAAAAAGTGAGGTGACATAATCGTCAAGATTAATGTAATTAAAAAAAAGGCTATGAGATTGTGGAGGCTTTTTTAGATATTGTTCTGTATCTTATGTTGAGAGATAAAAAGATGTTTATAAGATGGTGAACAAGTTGATTGTGAGGTCATTGAGGTTGATCAACATACTTCTAGGTAGGGAAAACAACCTGACACAAATAAGGTACAAAGGGAGAAGTTAGTGAATTTGATGATTCAATATATGAGGGTGAGTGAGGAAAAGTTAGTGACTTTGATGATTCTAGTTCAGCTAATTCTAATGATATTTTTTAAGAGGGAGAAGATGAAGAGGTTATGAAAAAAAGGCTATTTATAATGATGTGGAAGAAGTCCCAATAAATAAGTTGGATCATTTGACCATGTTGCAATCAATGTTTTAAAAACCAGACCAAAAGTTAAGCCAGTAGGACAAGAGGTTTAAAGTTTAAACGATTCAATCAATATCATACCATCATAAAATTGATTAAATATTGAATAAAATTAAAGAATTTTGAAATATGATTTAAAGAAATTATCTTTATCAAGCAAAGAATTTAAAGTTTATTTTAAAAAAGATATTTAATTGATTTATTTCATTTTATAAAAATTTATTAATTTATAAAAATTGACAAACTAATTAATAAACTGATTGATTTTTAACAACAAGAGTTATTAAAGTAAATCGATATGAAAAGTTAAAAATCGAACTGAAAAGTTAGACAATTCAAAGTTTTTATGGTTGAATCAGTCGAACCGGTTGAGTTTCTTAATCATTGGTTGCAATTCATATACACAACAAAGGACTTGGCCTATGGAGAGTTTGGAGATTTTAGTTATAAATTTCCTCAATAGTGTTTTGAGGATGACATTAAAGAAGAAGTGAGGATGACATAATCATTAGGATTAATGTAATTATAAAAATGGCTATGAGTTTGTGGAGGTTTTTTCAGATAATGTTATGTATCTCTTATTGAGATATAAAAAAATGTATTTAGAAGATGGTGAACAAGTTGATTGTAAGGTCGATGAGGTTTATCAATATACTTCTAGGGAGGGAAAATAGCTTGACCCAAATAAGGTAAGGAAGGAGAAGTTAGTGAATTTGATGATCCGGATATAAGGGTGAGCAAGGAGAAGTTAATGACTTTGATCATTCCAGTTTAGTTGATTTTAATTATATATTTGATGAGGGGGATAATAAAGAGGTTATGAAAAAGGATGTTCATATTGATGTAGAAGAAGTCCCAATAAATAACAGACGAGACATAAATACAGATTCAGCATAAGAAGATTCTGATGAACTTAGGAGTGTGGATGCTAGTTTAGATGAAAAAGGGCGAAGAGGGCCTATGTTCCTAGAATTTAATATGTATAACCTTATGCTGAGGCTAATTGCTTTAAAGGTTGGCAGGTTATTTCATTCTATGAAAGTGTTTAGGCAAGCTCTAGTGCAATATACTATTGAGAATGGTTTTGTTATATATATGTCAAAAATGAGAGTTATAAAGTAATTGTTGTATGTAAGAAGGGTTGTGGGTGAAGGATACATGCTTATCTAACACAATATGGTACAACATTTCAAATTAAAACATTTCAATCCAATTATGTGCATAGTAGATAATTCCAAAATAAAATTGTAATATGTTATATATTACAAAGAAATATCTCTCATATTTTAGATATTATCTTATGTGAGATGTTATAAGGCTTAAGGCAACACTTTCAAGGGACTTTAATGTTGAGATTATAGATAAAAAGCCATATAGAGTAAAGAACTTCACATTAGAACTTTTGGCAGGTAAATAGGGAAAGCAATTTCAGGATCTGAGGAACTGTGTGTTACCTATATTAAAGTAAAGTCAAGGTAGCATTTTCATAATCAAGTACCCATAAGATACTTTTGATTTCGTTTATATATGCTTAGATGCCTGTAGAAAGGATTTCTTGGCTGGTTTTAGGCTAGTGAACTGTGCCGATGGTTGTCATTTAAAGGGCAAGCATGGAGGGCAATTACTTTCGACCATTAGATTGTATGTAAATAATAACATAATTTCGATCATAAGGGCTATGGTTAGAATTAAGAATTAAGTATCATGGAAATGGTTTCTTGAAAGTTTCATTTCTGATCGAAAAAAGGTAAATTTGTGTTATTAGGTTTTCTTTTAATCTTATAAACATTCATTTACAGTTAATATACGTTATTGATTAATGGAAACAAAGTTTGGAACATGTGTTCAATTTTGATATGGTTGATGTTGAATGTAAATATTGTGTAACAAATCTTTATGCTAACCTTCATTCTAAATTTAAGATTATAAAGGTTATAAAGAATATAGTGTGATGTGAGGCTAAAGCATATACCTTCAATGAATTTGAAAGGTATATGATTGTTTAATTTTGGATAGTATTTGGACTTCAATGTATATGGTTATTTAAGTTATGTTGGACTTTTTTTCACTGAACAAGTACATAAAGCAATTAGAAGGTATTGAAAAATTAATTTATGATTGCTTAGATAAGATACCAACATACAGGTAGCGCAGGCACACTCATCTTATAGAGTTTAAATGTGACATGTTGTTGAACAATCATTATGAAAGCTTTAATCCTTACATCAAGGATGCTGGAACAACCTAATCATCACAACGCTTGAGATGATTGAAAAGTAATGAAGCAGAGATTTAATAAGAAAAAGGAGGGGATGGAAAAACTTTATGGATCTGGTAGTCCTAGGATCTAGAAAACCTTAGAGAAGTTTAAACAACTTTCCAGTAACTGGATGTCATACTTTAGTGGTGGGAGGTTGTTTGAAGTGGAGCATATGAATTTTGACCAACATGTTGTTGATTTAGGCAATAGGACTTACATATGTAGGAGGTGGGATTTTAATGGCATTCCTTATCATAGATATGATGGTGGCAAACTAAAAGATTAAACGAACTTGATGTATAGTAAAGAAAAATTTGAAGCTGCTTACGCATGTTAGATTTTTCCAATTTCAGGTAAGGATTTATGTCCAATCCCTACTAAGTTTCATGGTTTTGAAATCCTTCCACCATAATACACTAAAAAGGTTAAAAGAAAAAAAATGGTAAGGAGTAAGGAGGTAGTAAAGGTAAAAACCTACATGAATCTACACAGAAAGAACTTATGATGTTATACAAAATATGCAAGCAATATGGTGATAATATAAGAACTTGTTTCAATCAAATACATGATAGTCAAATAAACCAATTAACAATAGAATCATCATATTTGATAAAGAGAGGAAGAAGAAGGAACTGACTTTTTTGGTATATAATGCACATTAAGACGAATTACATGTATATGGAGTTTATTTTGGATATGAATATACTCATATATGTGGAGCTTATTTCAGATGTTATGTATATGAAGGTTACATTTTTTTTATATATTTTGTACAACAAATATACTCATGTATATGAAGGTTAAGTTTTTTTTATTAATGATGTTTATTTTAGATATCTATTTTTATATGTAGATCTTATTTGGATGAAAAATTATGGTGTATATATATGCTTTAAATAGTATATATGTTTATGTATGAAAATTGTAAATTATAATTGTTTACTTTATGTCATACTTGTCCAACTTATTAATGATTTGCCCATTATTTGCAATATTATTTCTTATATACTTGTGGGTCTTTATCCATACTTGGTGATAGAGAAATCATTTCCTATTACTTTAGCTTTATATTTGTGTTTAGCCTTAATTGGTGATAAAGAAATTTATAACACTTTCCAAATAAGTTAATAATAATAATACATTAATCATAAAAATATTTAATATTAGTCCATATATTAATAGGGTAAATGTATTTCTTATAATAAGTACATTGTTAAGTAATGCCCAACAATTATAATAAAGATAATCCAACTACAAATCAATAGCCTTGTCAACAAAAAGTCATCTCATTGATTCTTTAATTTGTCGTTGATCTCTAGAAGCTCATTTATTACATTTATTCTTATCCTTATGATTTTTTTTTCATGCCATACAGAGTAATCACACTTTTTTTGCTCTGTAGATCACATACATAATACAAATTTAGTAATACGTCAATCTAAAATCTGATGTAAGTAGTAAATATATTTAAAATTTACCTTAAAATGGGTACATCCATAAAATTGCCTTCCTAGGTTGAACTTGGTCCAAGAAGTCCTTAATTACAACAATTGAAGTGACTTTTAGTCTTATTGGTTGCGCTATTAGACGAATTTGACTTTTTCATTTCTTCAATTGTGAGAATAAGTGAATATAATAACTAAAGATTTTTCGAGAATACAACAACAAAACAATAAAATAAGAAAAAAGGTAATTGTGTGCAAAGGTTAAAGTAAGAAGGCAAAATGTCAAAGGGATATGTATTGATGCAAGAAGGAAAAGCTACCCATCACATTCATATAACCTACATCTCAAGTGTTCTTAACCTATTACGTGATTGGATATGATCTCAATGCAGGAAGGTAGATGTTTCAAGCTAAATAATATAAAATGATGCAATTAGTAATTAATTAATTAATTAATTGCTTTTTAGATACTTACATAATTTACTTGTGTTGTCGTGCTAATAAATCCAATAAATTCTTTTGGTTTGAGAATAGTCATTGGTTAAATAATTATTTATTGGGTAAAAGACAAAAATACCTATGTACTTAAGGAAAATTTTGGAAAAACTCTTTGTGGTTCAAAATTTTTGGAAAAAAGTCCTTTTTGTTTCTTACAGCTAATTTTTTTTTCTAAAAAATCACAAAAGTTGTAATATGGCAATATGAAGCCGTGTGGACCAATTAAACTATGATGACATGGCAATGTTAGGCCACATATATTAATTATTTGACCTAAAAATTTTAACCCACGTTAATTGATCCCACCTAGCTTGTCTAACTAATATTTCCAACCCATCCACCTATTTTCCTCAGGTCAATTCCCTCAAATCCCTAAACTAAACAGATGAACCACATTTAAACTAAGATGATTTCAAGCTATGGAAAGGGATGTAGGTGGAAGCGACAGTGACGCAAGTGCTAACAATGCAGGCAACGGGGGAGATGACATGTAGTAGTGGAGATAGCAGGTAGTAGGGATGTAGGTGACAAATATAAAGGTAATTCTTGGTCCCTTTTCTTTTGATGTTCCTTTCATGCGATAACTTCCAACTTATATTAATCACCATTTTCCCTTATATGGTATGCAAAAATTCAGCAAAATGGTATCATCATAAGTGGTTGAATCAATTAGAGTCCAAAATTAAGTGAAAAAAAAATTTCTTCATGTGATTTGTGTATTGGTGACTTTTGCTTTTTTTGTCAAATTCGAGTACTCTTCTCATTCTCTTACTATCTCTCTTTCAAGGCCTCTCTTTTTGAGTTGGGTTATTTATTTTTCATGTTTGAATGAGTTTTCTATTTATATGAATAATAGCAATGAAGATGGAGATGAATTGAATGCCAATACTGAATATGGTTTGTTTTTAGTTAATCTGCTCGAAGTAGAATTAAAGTTGGAGAGTCTTAGTTTATTTGGGATTGATTATTATGTTCATATTGAGATCATTCACTATGTTCTTAATTAGTATGGCCAAGTTAAATTGTGTTGGGCACTAGAAGCTTCAATCAACCCTTATGTCTTCTTAGTGATACTTGGTTTGGTGAATATTTACACTCTTCTTTGTAGATATAAGAACAATCTAGAATTTTTTTTTCCTTGTTTCTCTTAATAGGTTGAATAGTTCCTAAATTGTAGTATTGTGTTTTGAATGATTTTTGACTTCTATTTGCATTTCTTGTTTTCTTAATTCTTATATTGTTTTTAAACTGTTTCTTTTTTTTTTGTATATCATGAAATAGATCTCGTTGTTTTATATGTTAATTGTTTCTTTTTTATCTATATCATGAAATAGCTCTCCTTTATTTACGATTTCATCTCACGTCAATGTTAATTTATGTTCGTCTTTCGTTCTTATATATTATATCATTTTTTTTTGTTATCTCCTATGACATACTTGTATATATGCTTGAGGAGTTGTAGCTAGATTCTTAGATATGATTACGTTCTACAAAAGACTTCTTTAAGATTTAAGAGAATTAATGTTACTTTCAAAATGTCTTAAATAAGTCAGTTGAAATTTTTTCAAAGTTAATATTGCCTCACTACAATTCAGATCCACATTTTTACATGTTATGTTAAGAATGAAAAATTGAAAGACAAACGTTACAAACAAGAATTAGATAGAAAGAAGCAAGACATTCACATTTTAGATTTTTACCTATTTGTGTATGAAATTTTTGTGAAGTTTACCATATCAACCAAGTCCTTTGAATTATATTCTTTCACCAGTTTCAACATCAAGCCTATAGGCATAGTTTAATATAATTTAGTCCCAAGTATGAAACTAGATTAATGGTTAATAAGACACTAAATGTTTACAAACTGACCTGTTTATTAACTCTTTCTTGGTAGGCTAAACATGTCTTGCATTATTTGTCTTTCACTTTTACATATTGTAACATGATTTGAATGTTAGTACTTATATTAAAATATAATAAGAGCTTATTATATTGTATAACAATTAGAAAATGAACTTAATATAGCATAAGGTGTCTAACTTACAAAGATGAAAATGATTATAACATAATATTTTATAAATATTACATAGTCTAATTATCGGTGGAATATTAGTTAGTAAAATTATTTATTATTTCCTGAAAGTAATTAGCTTGGATAAGTAGTCATGTAAAGATACAATTAAAAAACAACATTTTGTAAAACATAAAGCTTACTTTCATTTATATGCTTAGTATGTTTATGTATGTAGGCTCTTCCATTATTTCAAACTTCAAAAAATATGTTTGACTATGTAGACTCTTTCATTATTTCATGCTTTATAAAATATGTTTGTGTATGTAGACTCTTTCATTATTTCATAACATTGATGCTTGTAAGTTAGGGGTGTGAAGTCAAACCTTAGGGAAACGAATCTTGAAAGAGATGGAGTGGAAAAAATTATAAAAGGTATATAGGTTATGTTTCCTGGAATTAAAGAACATGTATTAATTAATTACTTCACATCTTATTTTTATTTGTTTGTTTGTCTTTCTTATATGGCAAACCTTAAAATTCATGCAAGCATGCACTATAAAGGAGGAGAAATGTATAATTTTGGAGTTGACTATGTTGCAATTCATATACACAATAAGGAACTTGAGTTTTGGAGAGTTTGGAGTTTGGAGTTTTTAGTTATATATTTCCTCATGAGTTTTATTAGGATGACATTAAAGAATTAAGAAGTGAGGATGACATAATCGTTAAGATTAATGTAATTAAAAAACGGTTATGAGAATGTGGAGGTTTTTGGATATTATTATGTTTCTCAAGTTGAGAGATAAAAAAGGAGTTTAGAAGGTGGTGAACAAGTTGATTGTGAGGTCATTGAGGTTGATCAACATACTTCTAAGGAGGGAAATCAACCTAACATAATAAGGTACGGAATGAGAAGTTAGTGAATTTGATGATTCAGTATATGATAGTGAGCGAGGTGAAGTTAGTGACTTTGATGACTCTAATTCAGCAGATTCTAATGATAAATTTGATGAAGGAGATGATGAAGAGGTTGTGAAAGAGGCTATTTATAGTAATGTGGAAGACCTCCCAACAAATAACATACTAAATATAGATACAGATTTAACATATGAAGATTTTGATGAGCTTAGGAGCGTAGATTCCAATTTAGATGAAAAAAGGGAGAAGAAGGCCTAAGTTCCTATAATTTAATGTGCATGATGATATGCTAATGCTAATTGATTTAAAGGTTGGTATTTTATTTCATTCAGTGAAAATGTTTAGGCATGCTCTAGGGCAATATGTTATTGAGAATGGTTTTGATTATGTATATGTGAAAAATGATAGTTATATAGTAACTATTGTATATAAGAAGGGTTGTGGGTGAAGGATACATGCTTCTATAACATAACATGGGACAACATTTCAATACAACTATGAGTGAAGTAGAGGATATCAGAACAAAAACGTATGGTGCTATAGATTACAAAGAAATATCTCTCATATTTTCGAGATTATCTTATATGGCATGTTACAAGGCTTAAGGTTACACTTTGTTGGGAATTAATGTTGAGATTACAAATAAAAAGGCATATTAAGCAAAGAACTTTGCATGAAAGCTTTTGGGAGGTGAAGACGAAAAGCAATTTCAAGATTTAAGAGCTATGTGTTAGCTATATTGAAGTAAAATCCAGGTAGTACTTTCATAATCAAGTATGTACAATATACTTTTGATTCCATTTATATATGCTTAGATGCTTGTAGAAAGGGTTTCTTGGTTGGTTATAGGCCTATGATATGTGTCAATGGTTGTCACTTGAAGAGCAGGCATGGAGGGCAATTACTTTCGACCATTTGATTAGATGTAAATAACAACATGTTTTCGTTCGCTTGGGTTATGGCTAGCATATCAACATGTTTGTTCTACAATTAGACACAAAAGTGGCAAACTAAAAGATTATATGGACTTGATGTATAGTAAATAAAAATTTCATACTACTTACGCATACCAGATTTTTTCAATTTCTAGTAAGGATTTGTGGCCAATCCCTACTGAGTTTCATGGTTATGAAATCCTTCCACCATATTACACAAGAATGGTTGAAAGACCAAAAAAAGGTAAGGAGCAAGGAGCTAAGAGAGGAATAGAACCTATATGAAGCCACACAAAAAGGACTTTAGGTGTTATGCAAAATATGTAAGCAATATCATCACAATTCAATAATATGTTCTAATAGAATACATGATAGCCAAATCAATCAATTGACACAAAAACTAGTACAGTTGATACATAGAAGAAGAAGAAGTAACTAACTTTCTTTTCTATATGGTGCATATTAAGACTAGCTACTCATATATATGGAGCTTATTTTTGACATAGATAGACTCATGTACATGAAGATTATTTTGTATAATAGATATACTCATATATACAAAGGTTTTTTTTATGATTTTTATTCTGGATATCCATTTTTGTATGTGGATCTTATTCATATGACAAGTTATGGTGTATATATATGCTTTAAACATTATATATGTTTATGTATGAAAATCATATTTGTTTAAGCTGTGTAATACTTGTCCAACTTATTAATGATTTGTCCATTATTTGCAATCTTACTTCCTATATGCTTGTAGGTGTTTATCCATACTTGGTGATAGAGATCTCATTTCCTATTGGTTTGGGTTTAGGTTTGGGTTTATCCTTAATTGGTGATAAAGAACTTTGTAGCCCTTTCCAAATAAGATAATAATAATATATTAATAAATATAAATATCTAATATTAATTCATATATTAATAGGGTAAATGTATTTCTTATAATAAGTACATTGCTAAGTAACACATAACAATTATAATAAAGATGATTCAAATACAAATCAATAGCCTCCTTAATAATAAGTCATCTCATTAATTCTTTAATTTGTGGTTGATCTCTCGAAACTCATTGATTACATTTATACTTCTTCTTATGAATTTTTCATGATGCCACACAAAGTAATCAAATTTTGTTTACTGTACAAATAACATATATAACACAAATTTAGTAATCCGTTAATCTAAAATCTGATTTAAAAATTAAATATATTTAAAATTTACCTTAAATTGGGCACATCCATATAATCACCTTCTTGAGTTAAACTTGGTCAAATAAGTCTTTATAAATGTTACCAATCCATAATCATAGTAATGTAAGCAATTTTTGGTCTTATTGGCTGCATTATTAGACAAACTTGGCATTTTCAGTTAATACAATAACTAAATATTTTGAGAGAATACATTAACAAGACAATAAAATAAGAAAAAGGTCATTGTGTGCAAAGGTTAAAGTAAGAAGGCAAAATGTTGAAGGGATATATGCTGCTGCAAGAGGGCAAAGCTACCTATCACATTCATAGAAGCTGGATCTTGAGTGTTCTTAACCTATTATGTGATTGGATATGATCTCAATGTAGGAAGGTGAGATGATTCAAGCTAAATAAGATAAAATGATGCAAATTGTCATATACTCAGGATGCATAATATAAAATAATATAAAATGATTCAAGCTAAATAAATAATGCACTTATCTAAAATAAGATTATTTACCAATAACTAATGTTCTTAATTGAAAATGGAACATAAATGACTCCTTGCCAAAAATTCAACTTATCCTAATTCATATTCTCATCTTAAGATAAGAAGGAAGGAACTAAGTGTTGGGCCCCAAATTTTTTTTCGTGATAAATGAGTATGATTAGATTAATTTTGGGATCTTGCTAGATTAGTGTATGTTGGAATTAATTAGCATGTTAATGTTAGTGATATTATGTTACATAGGTGAATTAAGGTTAAAGTGATAAGTTGCATGAGGGGTATTTCAGGGAGATCACTTAAGTGGGAAGGCTTTACGGCTTTGAAGGAGGGGCAAAATGGGAAGAGGAATTTATTGGCTTGCATTCTAGAAGCCAAAAATGTTGGTGAGGAAGAACGGAATATAGAGAAAGCACAAAAATAAGAAAGAAGGTAGAGAGAGTGTCGTGGGTTTAGAGAGAAAAGAGAGGTTTGAGCTAGGTTTTGATTTTTCTCAACCTTTAAGAGGGATTTTGAGAGTGATCAAGAAGGGAAAAATATAGAGGAAGATAAGAGCGTTCTTTTGAACCAAGCATTTCTTCATTTGGAGAAGATTTGAGGTAAGAGCATTTTAAGGCTTCAAATTTTGGAAGGGGTTTTAGTTTCAAGAGCTTAAAAAATGCATGGGTTTAAGAGTTCTAGGATCAATTTATACATTAGTTTCTTTGGGTTCTCATCTGAAAATTTTTATTGATTTGGGATTTGCATTTATGTAAAAAGGGAATCTAGAAGGACAAGAGGAGCAAGAGGAGAGACATATTTGAATAAGTCATAATCAAGGACTTCAAGGCGAGTTTAACTTTTATAGTTAAGTAATAAGTCAATATAAGTTTTCTGTCAAGAAATGACAACAAATAAATTTTGCAACTACCTCATTCATTTGCATTTAAAGTTTTTTTAAAATGTTGCAAGATTGTGTTACATGCTTATACATGAGTTGTGTGATGATTTATGAAAAGTTGTTTTTTAAAATGATTCTTTAAAAATGATGCGTGATTCTGAAACCATATTTTTGAAAATGGTTTTCTTTAAGGTATAACAAGTATGTGAAAAGCAAATTTTCAAGAAAATGTGCCATTTTGGGCATCAAGTTTACAAGATTTTGAAACCTATGTGTTATGTGGGTTTGTGGTAGTCCCTCAAGAATCGTTACGTGCATGTTGACCCAAATATAGGCTTCTCCCGCCTACCCACTAGTGGCATAGAGCTCCCTCAAAGATTCTCTCAAGAATTTATGACTACACAGGACTATTACATTGGAAATGTGTAGCTCATCATATTTTGGACTTACTCAAACCATTTGATATGTTTATGTGTTCATGACAAGTTGATTTAAGTGATGCATTCATGATCTGCATACTCTTGAATTTCTGCAATGGAAATGGATTATAAATGTTTTTGCTTGTTACAAATTATAAAATGGTTACCCACGGGCTTTAAGCTCACCCCCAATCTCCTCCCACACATTCAAGTGATGAGCAGGATATCGAGTAGGTCAAGAGGCAAGGCAGCACTCTTAGTTTTTGATTATTTTGAATTTGAAGCAAGTTTGTGTTAGAGTAGTGCCCTAAAGGCAATCGCCTTTAGCGCGTTTTGTATAAAGTTGTGTACATACTTTGTGAATAAATAAAGAAAGGCATATTTCATTAATTTAATGTTCATTATTTATGAATTGATATTGATCTATAAGCAAATTAATGAAGTCCATGATATATG
>JANIJH010000006.1:66995034-67006067 GCA_024520975.1 Erythroxylum areolatum | reverse complement strand
TATGTGTGTGTGAGAAAAATTTTTCTTTTATACATTAACTTGGTTGAAGTTATAACCTCTTTTTGTTTCTTTCTTTTTTCTTGGTGGGTTGATAGGAAGAAGAGCTGGAAATGAAAATTCAACTCTTGACGGCCTGCATTACAATACCCAGCAATTGATTAATGGCCTAGTTGCACATTAATGTACTGGCTTTCTAAAACTCACCCGGCCCAATGCTTTTCTTTTTCTAATTTAGAGACACCTAACAATGTAGTAGACTAGTGCTTGAACAATTCAACCTGTCTTGTGAATTTGATTGACTATGTGACTTCTTGGTTTTCTTTGCTATGCTTTCCTTTCCTGGTTATCTGTTTAAGAAGCTGCATGGAAAATTTTCTCACTTCTACAACTTTTCTTTTGCTTTCCAGCTGTCCTTATCAGGAAAACAATGTAATGAACTGCATCGTTGTTCTCATAAGCTTGGAAATGCCGAAGGTAAATTCAGAGTGTTTTGATAATTTTGAAAACTCTGAATCTTCTGTTCAAGGGTATTATTGATCTGTAACCCAAGCACTTTACAAGATGACATAAATAGTTATAATATAGGTCAGTTATGCTATAGTAAACAGGTTTACTCTGCTTAAATGTGAAGTAAAATTGCTGATAAATTTTTATTTCTAATCTGGTTAATGGTGATTAGTTAGCTTGTACCATTGCATAGACAGCCGGACAAAACTAAGGGGAAAGTTTCCAGTTAGGGAAAGTGTGTTGTTTGCAGCTACAGAAAGCTTTTACCATTGCATAGACAGCCCGATAAAACTAAGGGGAAAGTTTCCAGTTAGGGAAAGTGTGTTGTTTGCAACTACAGAAGAACAACCACAATTGACTGATGCTGAACCAAATGCACTGGAGCTGGAAGATCTTGATCCCTATGCTGAAGCTCTCTCTTCTACTAGCGATTCACAGGACAGCATTCAGGGAGCCAATGGAAAACCAGGCTTTATCTCGTTTTACAACTGTCCATATAAAATGGATGATGAAGTCAATATATCAAGTCTTGAAAGGAAGCAGAACAACCTGTCATGGTTTTTGGGCCCAGCTGTCCTTGTGGCTTCCTTCATTTTCCCCTCCCTGTATCTGCGAAAGATACTCTCCACAGTTTTCGAGGATTCTTTGCTGACAGGCAATGACACTTCCTCAATGATTTTTGTTTTGAATGTCTTTTCAAAGTTTTCCTATTAGCTTGATCTTAAAATATCAAAGATCTACAGGGAAACAGAACTATGGGTTTTCTGGGAGAATTAGTTTGGCTTTTAGCGTATAATGTTCTATTTCATTTTTGTATCTATATGAATCATCAGACTATAGTACTTTATATTAGATTACTGGTTTCAAAGTAAGGAGAGTAGAGTGAAGATTTTGATGACCTAAAATAGGGTGAAACTGTTGAGAGAAAGTCACTAACAACCGGGAAAATAATAGAGCAGGGATATAAACAAGGGATGGAGGCAGTCATTTATTGGCCTCTACTGGGGTTTAAATTGAGCAACTAGAACATGGTTCTAAATTTTTGATAGAGGTAATGGGTTTGAAACTGAATTTAGCAGCCTTGGACTTCTGAAAGTAATGGATGTATTGTTAGCTGATATTTGAGTTAATCACCAGTTAGGGAATTGCTGTTAGTTGGCCGAGGAAAAAGATTGAAGATTGATAGAGATGTTCTAAGAATTGATGCAATTTTGGCTCACAAGAGTGCCAAGTATTGTCTGCATCTAACCAGTTGATTAGGTTTTTAATTTGGGGAGGTGATGCATATCAAATTTTTTTGACATTTTTGTGAAATTATCTTTATTCTGATTTAACGCAGAGCTAGTTTGTTTTTGTTGTTGGGGTTTCTTCTTTCGTTTCAGTAAACAGCATTTTTGTGTATGCAGATTTCCTCATACTATTCTTCACGGAAGCTCTTTTCTACTGCGGTGTTGCTGTTTTTCTTCTGCTAATAGACCGGCTAAGGAGGCCATTGGAGCTCAAGTATGATGTATTGCACAGAACCCCAACTTTGCAGTTAGGCCAGCGGATATCTTCTGTTGCTGCCCTAATACTTAGTCTTCTAATACCGATGGTGACAATGGGATTGGTCTGGCCATGGACTGGTCCTGCAGCTTCTGCCACTCTTGCTCCATACCTGGTTGGGATTGTGGTTCAGTTTGCTTTTGAGCGCTATGCAAGATATTGCAAGTCACCCTCATGGCCTGTAATCCCAGTTGTTTTTCAAGTAAGTGCAACTCTGCCCTAGTCTTTGATCAGTTTCTCTAAAAGGGAGGGAAATCATCCAGATATCGTTTTATACTCTTTTACAATGCCTTTAGAGATGTGAAGACCTAATTGACATAATGTTTGGCTCTTCTCTTAGTTTTTATGTTTAATTGCACTTGTGTTGCTTTTTTCGAAAGTATTTAAGCTTATACCTAGGCAAGTTTGATTATCTGAAAGTGAAATATGTTGCTCCTGGTGTACAGGTTTATAGATTGCACCAATTGAACAGAGCGGCACAACTGGTAACGGCCCTGTCATTCACAGTCAAGGGAGCTGAAATGACCACACACAACTTGGAAATAAGTAATTCCCTGAACACACTCCTTAGTGTCCTTCAGATCCTAGGTGTCATTTGCATTTGGTCACTCTCAAGCTTTCTGATGAAGGTTTTCCATGTTGACAATAATTGCTGACTGAGACATGAGAGCTCAATTATAATTGCACTTGCCGGGGTAAAACTTGGCACCTTTTCCTTTCGACCCGTTTTAGCTTGAGACAAATCGGTTTCATGAACACAGAGAATTGATCTTGTCCAAAGCATAAAATTGTGGCATGGTTGTTCTGATCAAGATGCTGAAGTATCAAAGAAGCAGATTTGTTGTTGAAAGTTCACTACTCAAATCTTGCTATTTAAATATTGCAGTTTCCTATTTTATCATCATCTTTTTCTTTATCTTTCTCTTTAATAACTCTTACTGTATTTCCAGACATGTAGCTGGTTAAGGTACAGACTAAGACATGATTTGTACTCCTCATCTTTTCATCTAATCCGAGCTAGCAAAATGTTGTAGCGTTTAAACCATTTTCACGGGATTTATCATTCATTTATGAAGGTTGTCATCATTATCTGGTTATCTTAGCATCTCAATCCAAGACTTGTATCTTTTCCTTTGGATTAGTTTCTTATCCGTTGTATTCTATAACTGTTTCTTTTATCTTGAATGAGCTGTCCAGGAGATAAAAGCGTTATGGTCACCTGCTCAACTTGGTGAATCAATTGACATCTCCATTTCAATCTTCATCATCTCCTTGGTTAATGCTCTGGTTATCAATTATGACTTTTTTTTTTCCCTCTGAATCTTCTAAATAAATTTATCTCAAGTTTATTTCTATTTGAATAATTCTTTGGGAATCTTTTCTCCTAAACTGATAGGTTTACTTTTAGTTTTTGAAATAAACCTGGAATTCCTTTCTTTCAGTTACCGTCCCTCCCATAATTGCCAGGTTCTTCTCTAGATCTTCTATACATCACTCTAGATCCCATATTCAGAAGATGACTCTTTCATATCCAACTTCCGGTTCAACATTATCAAGTTTCTCTCTACTAATCTCTGCTTTTCTTGGCAAATAATTATTTTCTTCATCTTCTTTTCTTTTTGTGTCCAATTCTAATCCCGCTCTTATCTGCTCCAACTTTTCTAGCTCTCTTAAATATTCCTCCTCTTTCTTTAGTTAAGTTTCTAGGTGGTGATAATGCTTATGCATCAATAGTATCTCCTACTCCTTAGGTATGGCCTTCATCTTGTTCGAGGATACAAACTTGGCATCAAGTGCTCGGTGATTCCACCCTATCAGAAAAATTAAGACACATACCTCGTTCTGATGGTAATAAAAAAGTTTTCACTCCTGTGGAGATACTACAAGCTGGTATCTTTAAATGAACATCTTCTTTGACATATATATATATATATAGTTTTTTTTTTTAATGTAGAAAAGATCATTCTTTTAGGTTCAACTTTGAATAAACAATACCTGAAAGAAAATGGGATTAAAAGGTACATTGATAAATAGAAATAATATATTCATATTTAAATTTTGCAATAAAATGAGTGCTTCTAAGATACTTGAAACTGGTCCTTGACACATCTTTTGCAGACTACTAATGCTTTAAAATAGAGGTTATTAGATATGGATATAACTAAAACAAGGATGATGCCAATATGGACCAACTTCTATATTATTATTCTAGAATACTGATCTACTATATGGCTAGTTACCTAAAAAGTTCTCTAGGCAAACCTCTTCATACTAATGAAAATACAATCGAGTTTAAGAGAATTAGCTTTTAAAGAATTTATATAGAAATTATCACCATCAAAATTGTTTGAAAATAATGAAACTTAACAAAGATGAGAAACTAGTAAAGGATGTTCAGTCTTATTAACAAGTCAATGAACACCTTAAAGTTAAGGTCACCTAAGGTTTGGAAGGCATAGGTAAAACTTTTGTAATAGGAGAATACAATGAACTAATAAGAATAAATAGACCCTTAATTTTGAATGATGAAGAGGTGATACCTCAATAGGTAACTATTCCTCTAGTAAATATAAAGGAAATGAAAGAGGAACAAGAGAAAAAAGAATGATCTTGTGAGCAACTCAAAAGATACTACTAACTCTAAGAAGGAGCTTTCAATTTCTACAAAATAAACATAAACATTTTTGTAATGATGTTACCCTTTGACATTTCAAATCCTAGGATTTGAAAAAATACAAAATTCAAAAGATGTTAGGGAGACTTCTAACTCACCAATTCTCTCTTAGAAGTGGGAAAGTTTCCTATCTTAATTAATACTCATCCAACAAATGATGATAAGACAATTACAAAAATAAAATCAAAGAGAAAGCAAAAGAAGAATGCTACAAGTAACTCATCTTCTTCTTGTCTATGTCAATATTAGCTCAAAAAAATAATGGGATGAAGACTCTTTATGACTATTTGCTTTTAAAGTAGCCTATTTTTATTGCTATCTTACTGACCAAAATAATAGCCTTAAAATACTCAAAAGGGTCATAGTTTCTCAATAAATAAGAGCCTTAAGATATTAGAAAGGGTTGTGCTTAAAATTATTGATGCTTTTGATTCAAACTAAATCCTACTTTACTAAAGCAATTCTACATAGTAAATATGGAATCTCAAAAGGAAAACCTTTAAAGATAGGATTAAAAGCATTATAGATTGAAATTTTAATCTTTGGTTGATACTAGGGGATTTCAACTATACACTTTTAGCTCAAGTAATAGTTATAGAGACATAAATTACTTAGTCATACTGAGAAGTTATGGTAGAAGGTGATTGAGAAGAGAGTGAGAAATGATACACCTATCTCAAAGAATCAGTTTGGTTTCATGCTAGGAAGGTCTAAAACAGAAGTTGTACATCTCTTTAGACAATTAATAGAATATTACAGAGAAAGATAATATAACTTACACATGATTTTTGTTGAGTTAGAGAAGACTTATGACATGGTACTTAAGGAAATCATGTAAATGTGTTTAGAAGTTAAGAGAGTTACAATGACCTATATACATGATATCAGTGATATGAATGAAGGTGTAAAGAATAGAGTAAGGATGATAAGAGGAGATACAAAGCATTCTTCTATCAATATCAAACTACATCAAGGCTCCTCGTTGAGCCCTTTTTTGTTTGTAGTAGTGATGGGTGAGCTTATCTAAGGGGGTATGCCTCAGTGTATGTTATTTACCGATGACATTGTTTTAGCGGATGAGACAAAAGAGTGTGTCAATGCCAAGGTAGAACTTTGAAGAGATACGTTAAAGTTGAAAGGGTTTTAAATTGAGTAAGACTAAGACTGAGTACTTAAAGTGTAAACTTTCGGGCTATGGTGTGGCTTGTAATATAGAGGTAAAGATTGGTTCAAAAGTTATACCAAACAAAAAGTTTTTTAAGTATCTAGGATCTATCACCTAATGCAATAGAGAGATCGATAAAGACATAGTTTACCATATAAGATCAGAGTGCCTTAAATGGAGGACTGCATCAAGAGTTTTATGTAAGAAGAAGATACTACTTAAGCTTAAAGGTAAATTCTATCATTTAGTAATTAGGCTGACTATGCTCTATAAAGTGGAGTGTTGAGCCATCGAACAAGTGTATAGTCATAAGTTAATAGTAGCGGAGATGAGGATGTTTCGTTGGATGTAAAACCTTACTAGAAAAGATAAGGTTAAGAATGTAATTATAAGAGACAAATTAAAGGTAGCTAATATTGATGGAAAATTAAGAGAGATAAGGTTTAGGTGATTCAGACATGTTAAGAGGAGATATCCTAATGTTTCAGTGAGAAGATACTAGAATATTGTACTTGTAAACTATAAGAGGAAAAGAAGAAGGTCTAAGAAGAACTGAAGAGAGTTGATCAAGAATGATATGACTATGTTGGAATTTACAAAAAACGTGGCCCTTAATAAAAAACTTTACTGTACTAGGATACGGGTAAAGGATCTCATATAAAGATGTCTTTTTCTTTCCAATAGGTCTTCTAAGTTGTTTTCTTCGAGTCTTATATCTTGTATTTAGCCTAAACATTTAATAGGTAGTACTTTTCTCTTAGTTATTTAGCCTAAACATTTCCCTATCAAGTCTAAATAATTTTTTTATAATAACTTGTTTATTTGTCTTCTTTTTTGTTTTTTAATTAATTTACTTATTTTATCTTTTATTTTTATTCTTTACCTTGTTTTTATATTTATTGTATTATTTTTATATTTTTATTTGCACATATTTATTTATTTATTTTTATTATCCTTTACGTTTATTTTTATTTTATTCTGTAACTTGCTCAATCTTTATTGTATTATTTATGATGTTAATTTGTATATATTAATTTGTAAGTATTTATTTGTATTTACTTATATTTATACTTATATTTTTATTATCTTTTATGTCTATTTTTATTGTTACTTTTATTATTTTATATGTATCTTTTATTACTCTTTATATTTATATATATTATATTTTTTGTGGGTCAATCAAAAATAATTTTTTTACCAGTTAGAGGCATACTTTTGGACTTTCTCATATTTTACATCTTAGCGGGACTTTTATTGGGATGTTGTTATTGTTATTGTTATTGTTAGCTCACTGACTTCATATTTACTAGACATTATTTTACCTAGAGTAATAAAACCAAACAAACAACTGTTTCCTAATAAAGAAATGGATATAACCCTGATTAACCTATGTTAGTTTTCTTCTTTTTCCAATTAGTTTTCTTCTTTTGCTAATAGTTAGACACGATTTAATAATACTCTATGCTTACATTATTCTCCAATTAAACTTAATATATATATAATCTTTCCCCTAAGAGGAAAGCACCATTCAAATTCAAAAAATACCATCTTGGAGTTCCAAGATTTTAAATAGCAATTATCAAAGGATTAAACATTATAGTTAAGCATTGTGAAGCTTTCAAATGCATATAGCGGTTAAAAGTAATAAAAAAAAGAGCTCAATATAATCAATAGAGCTTAATATAGCAACACTCTACAAATTAAGAATCAATCCTTATTCATCTCAACCAAATACATGAACAACTGCACTTTAACACTAATAATGAAGCTCTAATACAAAAGGAAAAATATGTTTTTATTACCTATACTCAATTATGGAAATTTATAATTCACTCATAAGATAGAGATCAACAAATCATTAGCTCAAGGAGGGGAACATAAATTCTTATATTATTTCACTTATAAGTAGAAGGAATATCAATAAACTCACTTTATTTATAGATCCAAAAGGAATAACCGTAATAAACCCTTATAAGCTGAATAAATTTGTTAGGTACTATTTCTGGAACCCAACTCTTGCTTTGATACCATATATGTTAGACCTCATTTCTGAAGCCCAACATTCTGGAATGTCATGAGACATGAGCGTGCATATTACCTTGAAGGGTTATTTCAAAAAACCCTCATTAGCCATCATCCCACAAGTGGTGGTGTGCTCACGCCAATCAATCACCAAAACCACAATTTGACTTCTTCAACACAATTATAGCTCCAAATCTCTAGTTTAATTTAAAGTAAGAACTATCTCAATTGGAACTCTATAGAAGAAGTTATGCTTAAAAAGCTAAAATATGTTCATACCCTAGTCATGCTCTCTCAACCAACCCCTCACTATCTTTCCATCAATCTTTTTTAGACCAAAGACAAAAGCTACCAAATTTCATGTAGAGATAGAAACATGTGTTAGGAACCCATTGCTCCAAGAATCACTTTATTTGGAGGTCGGATGATGAAGTTATGGCCAAACGAATCAAACATGTTTATATCCTCAATCATATTGTACCTATCTTGGGAGAATTGGAATAAGTTTCTCTAGAAATCTCGGATTGAGGTCATTATTAGACATTTTGAAAGAAGACTTCTAGATCTACAACTTTTATGAGACTAAAAAGCAAGATTTTTCCATTTAGAGGGTCAAAATCATTGATTTACTGTAGCTATCTTGTGAATGTCTGTTTAACGGACATACATGTCCACCTAACGGACATAGACAGACTTGGGAGCCATTTTTCACCCGAGAAGGTCCATTTAATAGACCTAATGTCTGTTTAATGGACCTAATGTCCGTTTAACAGACATTTCCTGGGATGGGGGTGTTTTTACACTCGAGAAGGTTCGTTTAACGGACCTAAAGTCCGTTTAACGGACTTTGGTGATCCAAAACTCCTTCCAAGGCCTCTCCAAAGGTTCCTACATCCATTCTAATATTATATTCACTCATAATCTTCCCAAATTCACTTCTTCTAATGTAATATCACTTCTTAAATATTCAATTACCAAAATGATTTCATAAATCTCCCAAATCTCAACTCAAATGATCCATCATATATAACAAATTCTCATCTTTCACCATAGCTGTTATGATATACATCCTATGTAGCATCATCACTTATAATGATCATATCTCTCAACTCCAATATCCAAAATTTACATACTTTATAGTGTTGGAAAGCTAAGAGGATAAGCTACAACTTTCCAGAAGCCAACTTTGTCTAATTCGGCCTAGATTAATGTAGTTTCTCCCCTAAATTTAGAACACAATTTTTACCTTTCTTTTCCATAATATATCTTACTTATATGTAACAACAATTTGTATTCAAAATTTATCATCTCAATTGATAAATTCTCTAAGTGTACCTAATTTCAACTTAACCTCATCCTTAATTAATTCACATTTCAACTAAACCTCATCCATACCCCAAATTCCCATTTCAATATGACAATCATCCATACACAAATTCACATTTCAAACTGACAATCATCCATACATAAATTCATATTCCATTTACATCATAAAACAAGAGTTTATAAAGCTTTAATGACATTTTAAGCCACAATACATTAATATTCCAAAATCTCCAAATTACACAAGATACTTGAATAATAATTGTTCAAAATGCAATTACACCCTTGTTTTACATAACTACTCTAAAACAAAACAAAACATTCAAATCCGGAGTAATGTCTTGACTTTCTTTCACTCGGTCTCTTGAATAATAATTGTTCAAAATGCAATTACACCCTTGTTTTACATAACTACTCTAAAAAAAACAAAACATTCAAATCTGGAGTAATGTCTTGACTTCCTTTCACTCGGCCTCTTGCTCATCACCTGAGTAGGAGAAGGAGAGTGGGGGTGAGCTTAAAAGCTCGTGGGTAATAGGTTTATAACTGGAAACAAGCAAAAACCATTGAAAAAGTTTATTGTCATAGAGAATTCTTGTCATGTAATCAAATTTGCAACCAACACAATTTATGCATTCTTCAACTTGTTCACAAATCATAAACACATAAGCACATCATAATGGCATGGGTAAGTTCATGAACATGACAAACTACATAATTCTATATAATGGTCCTGTGTAGTCGTAAACTTGAGGGAGTCCACAAAGGAGCTCCGTGCCACTAGCGGGCAGGCAGGAGAAGCCTTTACTTGGTCAACGTGCACGTGACATTCTTGAATGGACTACACCAAACTCACATAACATGTAATTCATGACTTGAAAATAGATTGCCCAAATGGCAACGTTTCGGAAACTTGTTTTTCATGAACATGCAATTTTTTGAAAACCCTTTCATTTAGCAATTCACAATTCATCATCAAAATTTCATACATCAAAACATATAGCAATTTCACAAATCATTCAAAGCAATAAAAGTAACATTTATGAGGTAATTGAAATCATTTTATTCTCTTGCTTTAAAAGGAAACATTTATGGCTCATTACTCAATTATAAACATGAAACCCACCTTGAATTTCCTTGCTTAATACTTGCTCAAAGAGACCTCTCCCCTTGCTCCTCTTTCCTTCCTTGATTTCCTTCATCAAAGGCAAAATCCCCCATTAAATAGGAATTCCAATTGGAGAACCCATAAGACATATTCACTAAAATTGATCCTAAAATTCTTAATCCCATACATTTCTTAAGCTATATGAACCAAAACCCTCTCAAAAATCCAAAAGATTAAGATCAACCTTACCTTGAATTTTCACCAAATAGTGAGATTGTTGGCTCAAATGGAAGCTCTAATCCTCCTCTTCCTTTTTTCCTTCTTGCATAACTTCAAAATCGCTCCTTAGGACTTAGAAAAATCAAAACCTAGATTAGAGCTTTCTTCTCTCCCTCCTTTTCTCCTTACACGACTCTCTCTCTCTCTTCTCTTTGCTTCTTCTCTCTCAATTTCATTCTTGCTTCTTCCTTAAAAACAAGCCATCACTTCTTATTTCAATTTTGCCATGAATGATTGATAAATGTCCAATTCGCCCTTCCTTTGATGCCTTATAACCTTAATGCTTAAGTGTTCTTCCTAAAATGCCCTCATACATATATGCTCTTACAAGATTACTTTATTTCAATTGAACCATATGATAAAATCCTACAATCATTTACATACTACTAGCTCCAAAAATAATCCATCAA
>JANIJH010000006.1:66853077-66868934 GCA_024520975.1 Erythroxylum areolatum | reverse complement strand
CCCAAATCCAGCTCATGAGTCTATAATTGTCCTTAGGTACACAAAATCACTTTACTAGTGCAATAGATTGTATCTTACTCTCATGGGAAACTTTGTCATATGCAGCAAAATTGCCAAATCAAAGCGATATTATTAACACTGGGGTTATGAATTCCTCAAAAAATCATTTTATCTTCATCATTAATGCAGCTTACATAGATTCCGCAACTATTCAAAATTTTATCTTACTTTTTCAATATGATCATAATCACTCATTGATATCATGTTACTTGACTCATTTTAACCCTTAGTATCATAATACTGTCGGGGACATTGTTAACTCTGATAAATATAACCTCAAATTCAGTGTGCTTACGTTTAGTTCTCGTACTCAAGTTTTTTTTCCCAATGAGCTTCCTTTTTCTCGACTGATTTTAGTAGTTCCTTCGATTTCTCGATGATTCCACATTGACTTATTCTAATGTCCGTTCATTCATACCTATTGCTCCACACATTTCAATTTAGCTACAAACATAACTTCCTATGTTGAAAACCCCTTCATCAGATATAATTTGTGGTTCCCAAACATATTTTAACAGACTATAATGTGGACCAAAGTTCACCTCACATTAACAAGAATGTCTCCTCGAAGTGCTAAAATCCACTTATATAGTTGGATACTTTACATCAACAAATTATATACACTCTCAATAGCCTTTTCTAACTCTTATACTTGAGTCTTTACTATGGATGTAACTCCAATATTCACTTTTGACTCGCTATTTACCTTTTTTTCTTTTCAATAAAGAAGACAACACATCACAACTTTTCTTGGAGACCTGTCATCTTATTTCAAAATTCCCTCCGTTGTGTCTGTTGGTTCCTTTCTTAAGCAAACCCGAGTGAATCAAGCGAGGGGCCTTTAACCCCTGGACAATGGAGGAAGCGAGAGAAGAGCTTATGATCTCAACTACTGATCAAGGAAAGCTTGCCTTTATGGGTCAGAAACTAAATTACCTGGCTTTCTGACCCTATCTCAGTGATCTCTTGGTACAAATCTCGATATTGTTTATAAATCCTTGTCAATCACCTATTGCCCATGAGTACTTGTTGGTCCTTTTTAATGCATTTATGTGCAATAGACAAATTGGAGACAACATTTTGATAGTTCAAGAGCTATTAAAAGGCTACTATCGATCTCACTCCACTCTTAATTGCACAATAAAAATCAAGTTTCGCAAGGTTTTCGATAGTGTTAGCTGGAATTTTCTTTACAGCATACTCCAAGCCCACAGTTTTCCTCAGGTCTTCATCCACTAGTTGGCGAAATGTATTTCAACGGATATTTTATCGGTGCTCATCAATGGGAGTCCCTTAAATTATTTTAAGGCGGCTAGAGGTTTACATATAGGGACCCTATTTCCGCTACCTTTTCATCCTGTGCATGGAAACTTTAAGCTCTATCATCAAGTATGGAGTGGAAACAACTCCCAAATTCAGACACCATACCTCTTGTCATAAGGTTGGCCCAACTCATCTCTCTTTTACTGACGATCTCTTATTGTTTTGTAGAGCAAGCTTAGACTCTATTGGAGTCTTCATATGGTCCTTGGACCTCTTCACTAGAATTTCTGGGCTACATATCAATCTCCAAAAAAGCCATTTCATCCTATCCCAAGGAGCCTTACCTCTTGATTCCATAATTGCTTCTGCTATTGATATAGAGATAAAGCCTCCACCATTGCTACACTTGGGATTTCCCATCTCTACAAGACGACTACGGTTTGCTAAATGCCTCCCTTATTGAAAAAATTCAAAAAAAACTGCACTTTTGGGTTAACAATTTCTATCCTTTGTGGGAATGTTTCAACTAGTTAAAACGGTCCTTAACTCCCTCAACATCTATTGGAGCTCTCATGTTTTCCTCTCCAAGAATGTTATCAAAACAGTCGAACGACTCTTCAGGAACTTCCTTTGGGGGTCATTCCAATAGGACTAGAGGTATTCTAAAAGTTAAATGGGTTGAGCTATGTGTTCCTAAAGCTGAAGGGGGATTAAATATCTCTCAATTGAAACTTACCAATCAAGCTTATATTGCAGGATAAACAATCGGTATGGATTTGATAGCTCCATTTGTTTCTCAAGGGAAGGTCTATATGGGAAATCACTAACAATCCTTCTCATTCCTATTTCCTGAATCAACTGATCCGTCTAACGAATTTTGTACAGAGTAATGTATGTTGCATAGTTGGAAATAGGGAAAAAGCCTCATTTTTGTTTGACAATTGGTCTAGTCAAGGCTCCCTCTTCCATCTTCAATATATTGACCCAAGTCTCCTACCTTTCCCCATCTCCACCAAGCTTAGCTTCTTCATCAAGGGAAATACTTGGCAACTTCCCGAAGCTCTTCAATATCTGTAGCAGCTCTACCCACCCAATTCTAACAGCTCAGATCTCTTTCTCTAGAAGGACCAACCTACTTAGCAACTATCGAGTAAACACATCATTGACCTCTTCAAATTGAGGAATCCTAAAGTCCCTTGGAATACCATAGTTTGGTATAAATCTCTCCCCCTAAGGTTTCCTTCCTTCTTTGGCTAATCATGAAGAACAAAATGAGCACGACTAATCGGCTCTTATATTTAGACGTCAATCGGGTTTGCCCACTCTGCTCAAAGCATGCTGAATCACAGGACCATCTTTTCTTCTTATGCTCCACCGCTACTATCATTTGGGACTACATAAAGAATATATATGACTGGAACACATCTGAGAACTCACTACCAACCTCACCCACTGGCTAATAAATCACTCCTCCATCCCAATTAATGACCGTGGGCTCTTCATCTTAGCCATAGTTCTAACAGATTGGGCTATTTGAAAGGAAAGGAACTCAAGACGACTGAATGTTAAAAGCAAAACTGTGGAGTCATTAATGGTATCCGGGAGCTCCAAATCTTCAACAATCTTACACCATCGGATAGATTACCCTCAACCCTTTGACCCTCCACCCAATGTCCCCAACCTTATTATTCCTGGTAACTATTTTGATGTTTAAAATCCAACAAGTATACCCTGGATCATTTTTGTTTGTAACTTCATTTTATTAATATAATTATTTTCCCTTTTTAGAAAAAAAGGCAAGGCAGGATTGCACCACAAGTAAAGAAATTCCTGCTTGAATCGTATCCATCCATAGAAAATTTTCCTAGTTACAGCTTTAGTTTGTTCAATTTCAGGGTAGCATCTCATGGCGCTAGCGAAGTATCTGTCGTACCCCTAGAACATGATCATTCAGGCCCCGAGGAACGTATTCAAACCCATTTCGGAAGCCTGCCAAAACATGTTTTGTGCTTTGCCCTGCAGTGTCTGATTTCCTCGAAGGCTTTGATCAATGCATTGAGTTGACACTATTTTGTCTGATACATTTCCACACTGTTACGAAATTGTTCTGGTCCATGATAGATTGTGCTAGACGTATTTTGGAGGTCACCTTAAAGCACTTCATCTGCAACTTGCTGATCTAAGACGCAACTTTTGGTGAGAGAAACCTTGGTAATGCAACTTTGAGTAGAGTCATCTGGGTTAAGCACGCTAGCATTTAAGAATGGAGGTTGCTTTGGTGAAGGGAGTTCATATTCTTCATCGGTTAGCATTTGAACCACTTCAGCCATGGATGGTCTAAGGGAAGCAGAAGCTTGCGTGCATAGAAGTCCTATTTGAAGCACATTTGCTGCTTGTTTCCGAGGAAACTCACCATATAAGCCAGGAAAGATGGTATTAGTAATGGTCCTTGCCTTGTAATTCTTCCACACCTGAACCAAGAAACAGAAGCCCTTCACTCCATGTAATATATGACAAATTATAGAAATTAAGTTTAGCACTATAAAATATATTTGGTGTGAGATCGTTGGTAGTTTAGAACAAGGCCAAGGTGCCATCGAACCTTGCAATGATCTAATACAAACCTAATTATTATGCGATGTTAGCTTAAATGATATAGATAGGAGCAAAAGGAACAAGAATCTTACTGAATGCAAAATTGAGTTCGATCCTTGCGAGTAAACGCTGTTCTTCTTACCAGTTGCTATCTCAAGAACGAGAACTCCGAATCCATAAACATCAACTTTCTCTGTTAATTGTCCTTTAATAAGATACTCAGGAGCCACATAACCCCTGCAAATGATAGCCATAATCCAGTTTAACGGGTCTTGGACCAAACAATCAGGCAAGCAAAAACAGAAAAAACTTGTTTTCTTACAGCGTTCCTGCAATGCCAGTACTGATATGGGAATTATCACTAGGGGCACAACGAACAAGTCCAAAATCAGCAATTTTTGGAGTCAGGTTCTCATCAAGGAGGATGTTGCTGGTCTTTATGTCTCTGTGGATGATTTTCACCCCGCACCCTCCATGAAGATAAGCAAGCCCTTGTGCTGTTCCAAGAATAATAGTGAATCGCTGCTTCCAGCTGAGAACCTGTATTGTGTTATTAACTGTAACAGTGAAAGTTCAGAAATTAAATGTCTGAAAAACAAAATTTACAAGGAACAAAATCGCCACTGCATACCTATATTGCACTAGATAACTTACTGAATAGTATTTGATCGAGACCCCTATTGGGTACATATTCATACACAAGCAGGCTCTCGGGTCCTTCAATACTGCAACCCAAAAGGCTTACAAGGTTTGGATGTTGAATGCCACTGATCAAGTTAACTTCATTAAAGAACTGATCCACCCATTGTCTCGTGTTGAACACCAATCTTTTTACAGCCACCGTGGTTCCGTCTGGGAGAGTCCCTTTAAACACAGAACCTGCTCCTCCTTGGCCCAATTTCCTAGACTCGTGGAAAAAGTCAGTTGCCTTCTCCAGCACTTCATACTTGAAATTCAAACTACGGGCGCCTGTAAATGGCCCGAGACGATTGTTTTCTGTAGAAAAAACAATAACTCAGCTAAGGACACGAATGAATTTGAGTTGGGGAGATTCAAAGAGTTGATACAAGAAATGTTGGTTGATTGATAGAATTTCACCTTCTTTCTTTTTTGATAGTCTCCTATACCCTATAAAAGCTCCAATTGAAGACAGCAGAAGAAATGCAACTGCTGATAAAACGATTGCTATTACGATGCCTGCGTCTCTTCCTGTACAATTAAAAAACAGGGAACCATGTCAAACTGAAAAGAACAGCAAGGCTAACAATTTGACCCAGTAAAAGCAATCATTTGTACAGAAATAGAGGAGAGATATAAAAGCCAACCTAACCTTTTGTTTCTAAGTTACTGTAAAAGAACCTTTCTGTAGAATACTTCATATAGCAGCCAGTGAACAGAGCTTTTCCTTCTGACCCAGGAGCACACTGCGTCAACTTTAAACCCGCCATTGTCAAGCATTTTCTACAAGCATCCTTGTTAAGAGACTCCCAACACTGAGCCAATGCATAAACAGGAAGAACTCCTCCTCTCGATGCCACAGTCCCAAAACTTCCGTTCTTGAGAGCCAATTCAGTGACTTGCAGAATCACCTGCGCAACCTCGCTCTTAAACGCATTATGCAAAGAGGTGTCTGCTAAATCGCCACTTGGTGCGGAACAGTTCGTCGAATCATAGTTTGGATCAACAGATTCTTGGAAGAAATCATTTGTTCCGTAACGAAGAAAGCAGCCTTCGAAGTAGATGCGACCAGAATAAGCAGGAAGGCAGCTAGGAAGCTTAACTCTACCTTCGCTAAAACAGAGTTTGCAGTCGACATTGGAGATATAACCAAAGCACTGAGCTAAGGCGTAAACCTCCGGCAATGTGGTGGTAACAGAATCGTCAGCCCATTGATTATTAGCGACTTTTTTCATCAATGAGTCCATGAGAATGATGAAGTTGGGGAAGATGGCGGAAGAAGCGTTGGAATTAATGGAGTCGTCAGAGGAGCCACAGATATGGTGAATTTCAGAGGTGGGAGAGGCCAACAGATAAGAAAAAGAGATTGAAGCAATTATCAGAAACACCCATATGAGATGTTGAGAGAATTTCAATGGAAATTGCATTGATCTCCAGCAAGTCTGCTCCTTTCCCCGTTCTTCTGTGTTGCTGTGTTACCCTCTCTTTTAATGGAATAAAAAGGAGAACAAAGCACATATAAGGGAGTTCCTGAAATTGAACAACGTTCTGAAACTCTTCCTCTCTCTGTCCGATGCAAACAAACACTAGTTCTACGTTGCTAGAGCCAGGAGGTTTCTTGAACCAGAATTTGGTCTCTTTCTTTATGTTGCATGGCTATGATCATATGCGAGAGGAAGGATGGGATTGGAAATGAGAAGGCAAAAAACTGGAATTGGTTTCTGGTTTAAGCTTTTTTTCGATTATTGTTAGGCTAGCAGGCAAAATGGAATTAAAACAACACTAGTGCAAAGAGGTGGTGGGTGGTCGCATCCTACGTTAGCACTCCAGAAGATCTCCCCAAGTCTTATAATCAGACCCCCAAAAGAGACTTTTTAAAACTTTGCACTTGCCTCCATTTTGGCTTCTAGGGACTTAATTATGACAAGCTTTGCTGCTTCTGCAATTCCCAAGTTGACCAATTTTCTCTTTATCCTTTGTGACTTAAACGTATGAACTTAATGAAATTGTTTGGAACGTCATGAAGCCTTTAACTTCTATACATATTTGTAGTATATTTTAAATTAATGATTTATCAAATAATTTAATTTAATTTATTATAATAAAGATATACAAGTTGTTACATAAATTGGAAAAGAGTGATTACATATGAATTAAAAATCAGATGAAAACATTAATACAGTTGATATGTCTTTCTCACCTCACTTCAGCTCATATTTCACAAACCAATCAAGCATCCAATACGTATATTTAAATTACTTTCACGATTTTCTTTTAGTTTCTTCGAAACTTGATTGACAATGCCTCGATTGTTCCAAACTCATTTCCTTGACAACGAAGCATAGAAGAAATTAGTTGGTTTGGAATCACGCCAATTTTCTATTCTTCGAATTCCATTCATTAAAAATGATTATTAAAATAAACTAGGAAGTAGGTATCATGTAAGATTTCCAAGTTCTAGATAGTTGACTTGCGTGGATCCTAGAAAGTAAATCAAAACCACTGAAAATGAACGTTATTAGTCCGGCTGCTAACCAAAGTATGAATGGGTGCGAGTAGCTGTTCTAACACTCCATATCAGCTTGTGAAAAGGGAAAGTGACCAGTGGATCAAGCAACATTTGTTTACAAGACTGAGCAGTAAACTTACGAGAGTTACGTAACTCCCATCTAATTTCGTCCTCACATCTTGTATTAGGAGAATAATCTGGCATACAATCAATTATTGGTCTTATTCGTCTCCCTGCTTGCAAACAAATAATTGCATTTTGGTGTTGACAGGAATGAACCGTATTAGAGCTGAAAAATATTGAGTCTTAAATAACGGTCCAAGAGCATGTCAGTTGTAAACAAATGTCCTTTGGGTAAACAAATGTTCACTATCAATTCTTATCACCAAATATGGACAATTATAATTAATTTTAGGAATTCAAATTTTAAATTGTGTACACAATTAGAAAATTATTTTCATTTTAACTTTCTTCTCAAAAAAAGAATAATGATTAAAGATATTTTAAATAAAGATTATTACCTTTTAAACAGAATCAAAAGGATATTATTATCTAATGTTGAATTAATAAGATTAACACAAAAATTAAATCTTAACAATTTTTATTTTGCACATATATGATAACTATAGTTCATATTATTATTATTATTGGTTTGTTAACCCCACCCCGTAATTATTCTTATTTTAAACATGATAACGATCTTACACTTTAGAGTTTGTTTGTCTCTATTAGGATTTTTTATATTTTAAAATTCAATAAAAATTGATTTGCTTAATTTTATGGTTTGCATTTTTCATTTTTGTTTCATATAGTTTTTATAACTTATGAAATTATAAAAATTAAATCTTGTTTTCTGTTTAAAATAGAATCAATCATTAAAAAATATAGTATTTGATTATTTAATATTAATTATTAATAACAAGTATGAATATTAGGATAATTTGGTTATTTAATTAATTTAAATCTTATAACCTTTAGAAATAATAATATTTTAAAATTCAATAACTATTTAGTAAATTTATTTTAATTTTGAAATATCTTAAATTACATAAATTTAAAATAATATTAGTATTAATTATTAAAATATATTAATTAATTAACAAATAAATTTTTCTTACTTCATTATTATTTAAATAAAATTTAATGAAAATTGTACTAATATTTATTAACAAATATTATATGTAAAATTAAAATAAAATATTTTATATAAATATTTTATAAAATTAATTTATCTTTATTTTTATTTAATATTTAATTATTAATTTTCCACAAATTGTAAAAATCATATATTAATATTTCCAAAATTGAAAAGATAAAAGTGATATTTGGCAATCAGCGAATTGCATTAACTGTTAGTTAATTCTATCAGCTGTTAGTTGATAGCGGATTTATGTAGTTGATTTAAGTAACAAATAACATCAACTATTTATTTAAAGATATTAGTAAAATTAACTGTTTAGTATTAGCTATTTATATATAAAATGACTTATGATGGCATAATTAAAAAAAAGATTTATAAAGACATGAGTGTTATGAATATTCTCATAAGAATTTAGATAGAGTAAAAGAAGTCAACATCATCATTTAAAGTAAAGGTTTTTAATAATCTAAGAATGGCGTCTAACTGTTATTAAACTAGAAGCAATATTATCACAAATAGTTGTTATCTCTCAAGTTTTCAGTTCTTTAACGCCTTCTTATGTAGAATTAACTTCAACATCTTCAAATACATCAAGAGTGATAAATTAAAGATCTTGATCGATAATGTTAAAAGTCAAATCGCCAATTGTGCTTCTTCTAATATAGTTATACAATGCAAAAAGCTATACATATTATTTTATTTTGATCTATCAATGAATACTTAGGCATTTTCTCTATTATCTTCCATCAAGCCTTAAGAACACTAAAGCCCTCTCAATACAACTTCTCAATGATGAATGAGCTCGATTAAAAATTTTTCGAGATCCTCTTGGATTCACACCACGAAACTTTGATTGATGATACTTTTTCTTTGGGTAAGATGTCGAATATCCTTCTCTTTCCATATAGTCTTTGTCATAATTAGTATAAATGATATCATAAAAATTTCAAATCATGAATAACAAATCCTATAAATCTTAAAATTATCTATCGGTGGTTTTGGAAATATGAATCTCGAATTACTGATTGTATCAAGAAAAATATGAGAATCATGTGTTAATCTCTCCCAACCTGCTAAAACCATAATTGTTTCTCAAAATCATGCATAATTGACAAAATATATTTTAATTCATCCTAAATGTATTAAAATACCATTTGTCATAACGATTCAATGATTCATTCATCCATAGTTCTCCTATTCGATAAGAAGTCGTGCATGGTTTCTTGCATATGCTTATTGTTATATACTCTTTGTCTATTGCTTGGGATTAACTTATGTGGATTTAATTGATCATATTAATATTTTCTGCAAAATTAAATTTAATGTATACTAATAAATTGGAACCAATAATTTCTAAATTTGATGTGGAAACATTAGTTTTGTAACATCCCGCTACTTGAGGGGAGGTTAAAATAGTAAATATGAAAGATTATTGAGAGATTAGAAATGCATTCATGTTCATGCATTATATGGTATACACATACATATGATTATTGAACTTTTGCACATGAAAATAACTGTATATGTATTCATGGATAATTCTGGGTATAATTGAATTGTGATGTGATGTTATAAGAATTGTGAATTTGTAGTATTAAAAATTTAATTGGTGAGTGTATTTGTTAATTTTGAATTTTGGTGAACTTTAGGAATGATTTTCGAAAATGTTAGATATTATTGTACTAGGAAACATGCCACTTGGCAAGTAAATTGATGCATGGAAAATAAAAATAAGAATAAATGATGATGAAGAAATTTAGGAGTTGACTTGAGAACTTTTGAGATAATGATATTGAAAATTCAGAGGCAAATTGGAGACAAATGTGGAGAAGATTGAACTAGTAAATTGATAACTAGTCTAAAGCCATAGAAGTTACATAAGTCACAAGTTTCACTAACTTAGTTAAGTGACACTTTCTGATTTTGTTACAAAGACTAAGTTATGTTCTTTTAAAGCTAAAAGACTAAGTACTATTGTCTATCCTAGTTATCTTCTTCGTAGCTATCTTCTTCAAGTTTCTTTCTTGTACACAGAGTTTTTCATCAAACATCCATCAAAATTAAACTTTGCTTTTTCTTATCTTCTACCACTCCGACTTTGTTCTCTACGTCCTTTGCCTCTGGAAAACTAACCCAAACCATCTGTAAGATGAAGTACGTGGTTGCATAAAAATTAGGGCTTCTTGATATTTGAAGATTTGGAGTTTTAACAAGTAAGTATCGTGTTAATCTTTATGAGAAGTAGGAATATGAGATAAAACAATTGATGATTTAATTGTCATTACATGATCATGGGAATAATGGCCATCTTCATGAACACTGTACAAATAAGATGAAAAATATGGATATAATGTTATTTAGTATTTGATGATTATTCTGTGATCATATAACGTAGAAATGATTTTGAGTTGGAAAGAAATATAAAAATATACATGACAAGAGTACAGAGATATGGAAAGTTGATAGTGAAATACATGCTCTGTTTTTCTCTTCATTGTTTATATAGGAGAATATTTTGGTAACATAATGATGAACAAAAAAATGACTTTAGAGTTAAGGAATAGGTGTAAGGTGATGTCTAGAGATGAGTAAGAATGATTAAAGTGATAGTTAGAGGAAGAAAATGAGGAGAGTACAGAAAATGAAAATATAGAAAAATGACAATGAAGAAATACCAAAAAATGGTGATATACATGAATGAGGTTATGTTTTGATGTTTATGTGTAATCATGGTTTTTGATCCGTTTGTGAATGTGTTGAGATGAATGGGAGTTGAATTGGTGAAAGGAAAATGGAGAATATACATAAAAGAAAAGTGCAGGAGAATGAAAGAAGAAACACAGAGAATAAAGAAGATGAAAGAAAGAATTTTTTGTTTTTGATGTATGTGTTTTAATATGAAATTTGGAGTTGTTTGTGAATGATTGTATTTGAATGGGAGTCAGAAAATGGGGGTTGAGAGGAGTTACAGAAGTTGGTTTGAAAGAAAAGTAAGAATTTAAGTTAGAGAAGTTGGTTTAGAATAAAAGAAAGAAAAGTGATAAAGGGGTAAAAATATGGTCTGAAACTTCCATGATTAATCTATATTGATCTAGGAATACGTTGATAAAATTGTCTTCATTAAATTTGAGATCTTTATTTTATATTTTTAATGATAGAAAGTTTGAAATTTTTTAATTTCTGGATTGAAAGTTATGGAGGTTAGAAGTGAGGGTGTGCGACCTGGAAGTCGCGATCGTGCTTATGCACGATCGCAACCCCACTATTGATTCAGTGAATGTTGCGATTGCGACGAAGCACAATCACGACTTCTTAATTTGATAGTTAAACTCATGATCATACTTATGTATGATTGCGACTTTGTAAAGTCAATGGCCATCTCGCGATCATGCTTATGCACGATCACGACTTCCAAGGTTGGAGGCTGACTAAACATCCTTTGATCTTTTGAATATATCTCCTTCGTCCGACTTCCAAATGACATGATACTTAAACCATTGGACTCAAAACACACAATATACATCTCCACAAAATATCTTAGCCATATGAAATCATTTGGGATAGATATAGTGGACAAAGTGGGACGGATTTGGTTGAGTGTGCATAAGCGTGAGTCACTCTCACGCCCATGACTTTTCTTCCTCACACCAGTGAGTCACTCACACCCATGATTTTTTTTTCACAGGTGTGAGTTGCTCACACCTGTGACTTTTCTTCCTCATGTCCTTGAGTGTTTATTGGTTTTATTTGTCACATCATGACACTATGCTCTCTAATAATATATGCACCTGAGAGCATCTTGCAAACTAAATAGTCTTGTTTCTTTTCACCATAACTTCTTTTCTAGACCTCCAAATGACTTGATTCTTAAACCAATAGGTTATTAACACATTTTTCTACCTCTCCAAGAAAATTGGTAACATTATGAATTGATTTGAAGAATATTTATCGATGAAAAGTAAGGGAATCAGTTGGAATAGTATGAACTAGTATAGGATTTCACTGAACATGCTTGGGTATTTCTGTTATATCTTATTATATACTCATCCAAATGGAATGATTTTTAATTTGAAGTAAAATAGAGCCATAGGGCTACAAATTTTCTGAAGAGATCAAATTTTAATTCTGTCCTTAGAAGTCTAGATTTTGAATTAAAGTTGATTTCAGAATGTTGATTTTATCTTATGAACAGTCTGAAATGATTGGGTCATAACTTTCAAATTTCTTAACCGAATTGAATGATTTTGGTGTCATAGAACAACTTTCAAGAAGAAAATAATGTCAAATTACTTCATTTTTATGGTCAGATTAATTATACACTGTAGACTCGAAGGTGTGATTTAAGAAAAAAAACTTGAATTTGACCAAATGAGTTATAAAATTAGATTTTTATGGTTTTATTGAGGTATAAATCATAAGTATAAATGATACTTATGTGAGATTGGAAATATGAATGGTTACATAACAAGGATAATAGAGTGATACTCGAGATTGTCATGAACACACATTGTACATATTTCATTACATACATGTGCATTATTAAACACTTATAATTGTGTAAATTGTGATATGTGTATGTTATTTGATATAGAGGAGCAACAGGAACGTCAACCTCTAGACGTTTCCGGAACTTCCAGGCATTAGCTTCATGAGTAACTTATGAATAACCTAGACAGTCTCACTCAATAAATTGTTTGTTTTATATTATGTTTGAATTATGAATGAATGTGATTTGATTTTGTTGATTCCGGACAATGAAGGTCAGATGATTGTGAAATATGAATGAGATATTGAAGTGTTACTTATATGTGAATGTGACGAACTAAATGTTTCATGACATGATTGATTATGACAGATGCATTCCATAAATGAATGCATAATCAAAGAATGAGAGTTATGATTTGAGTAGCTACTAAAACCGAGCTTAAAGCTCCAAATGTGATTAAGAGCCAAAGGCTCACAATGTAAAGTAAACCATGTATCTCCAACAGATAAGGGACAGTATATTGGACCCTGTTTCTGAAGCCTAACATTCAGAGTTATAAACCTTGAGCTTATAAACCTGTAGGGTTATTCCCAAAAACCCTTTTTGGCCGTCATCTCACAAGAGTGGTGTGCCCACACTAGCCAATCACCAAAATCATAATTGAATTCTTCAAAACAATTGTATCTGAACATCTCTAGTTTGCTTTGAAGAAGGATTCATATCAATCGGAGCTCTACAGCTCAAGATATACAAAAAAAACAAAAGTGTTTTCATACCTCAATCATGCTTTCCCAACCAACCCTCAATTTCTCTAATGAAAACTTTTTCAAATCAACTCCAAAAGATGCAAATTTCTATGGAGAGATAGAAACATGTCTTAGGAATCTATTTCTTCAAGAATCACTTCATTCAGAGGTCGGATGAGGGAGTTATGGCCAAGAGAATTCAACATATGTATGTCCTTAATCATTTTGTACATGTCTCGGAGAAATTGGCATAAATTTTGGTAAAACTATCTGATTGAGTTAGTTCTTAGACTATTTGAAATTAGACTTCTAGATCTACAACTTTCATGAAGACTACAAAGTGAGATGTTTCCATTTAAGAGGTCAAAAATTGAAATTTACTGAAGCTTTCCCGTGAATGTCTGTTTAACGGACATTGTCAAGGTTGGAAGCCATTTTTCGCCGAGAAGGTCCGTTTAACGGACATCCATGTCTATTAAACGGACATTGGTGAGACTGGGGGTCATTTTTTTGACCCGAGAAGGTCCGTTTAATGAACCTAAAGTCCATTAAATAGACATGGGGGTTTCCCAAACCCCTTCAATGCTTCCTACATCCATTCTAACATCATATTCACTCATAAACTTTCCAAATCCAACTCTTCGAGTTCGAACTCACTTTATATCAACTCAAATACCAAGTTTATCTCATAAAACTCTCAATTATCAACCCATTTAATTCATCAAAACCATAATTAAACATCATTCTCCATAGTTGTCCTATACACACATCCTATGCGGCATCTCAACTTGTAATGATCATAACTTTCCACTTTGATATTCAAAAATTACAAACTTTATATTGTTGGAAAGCTAGAAAAATCATCTTCAACTTCCATGAAGACAACTTGGTCAAATTCATCCTAAATTATTCCATAATTTCCCCTGAAGTCATAACACAAATCCTACCCCCATGAAAAGCTTAAAAATGCAATAACACTCCGAAAACATTCAATTACCAATTTGAGTGCATCAAACTCCCAAAATTCAACTCAAATGACTTATCACAAACACCAACTCTCATCATTCACCATAGCTATCATGTTCATACTTCCTATGCAGCGTCATCACTTATAAAGCTCATATCTCTTGACTCCCATACCCAAAATTTACATACTCTATAGCGTTGGAAAGCTAAGAGGATAAGCTACAACTTTCCTGAAGACAACTTGGTCTAGTTCTATCTAGATCAACACAGTTTTCCCTCCTAAATTCAGAACACAATTCTTACCCTTATGAAAAACTTTAAAATACAATTTAAAGACTTGGAGAATCATGAGCAAAACATAATGCGTATGTATTTCATTAACATCAAAAGACAAGAGTTCTACAACGCTTTAGCAGGCATTTCAAGCCATTTACATCATAATCCAAAAATACAAGCTTTACAAAAACTAGAATCACTCAAAATGCAACTAAAGCATTGTTTTACAAAAACTAACTTGAAATACAAAATAAGCCAATTCCGGAGTAATGCCTTTATGCTCAATCACTCGATCTTGTGCTCCTCACTTGAAAATGGGACGAAATGGGAGGGGTGAGCTTAAAGCTCGTGAATAACATTTTTATAAATTGTAATAAGCAAAAACCATTTGAAATCTATAAAACATACATTTCTCAAAACTGTCAACTTGTCAAGTAAAATCACAACTCACACAAATCAAATGACCATCAAACTTTTCAACACATGTAAACACATAAACACCTCATAATGGTTTGGGTAAATCCATAAATATGACGAACTACACAATTCTATATAATGGTCCTGTGTAGTCGTAAACTTGAGAGAGTCCATGAAGGAGCTCCGTGCCACTAGCGGGCAGGCGGGAGAAGCCTTTTTTTGGTCAACGTGCACGTGACATTTCTTGGATGGACTATACCAAACCCACATAACATGTAATTCACGAAATGAAAATAGTTTACCCAGTAGCCACATTTTTGAAAACTTGTCTTTCATAAGCATGAACTATTCATATGCAATTATATCATCATTTCACAATTTCACAACCAAAATTATATGCCAATTACAATAGTCCTTTCTCAAATCATGTGAAGGCAACATATACCACAATTATGAAGCATTTATCAATCATTCTCATATCAACTCAAAAATTCATTCACAAAATTTACATACAAAAAGCATGTGGCACATTCTCAAGCATTTAAAGAACAATAAAGGCACTTTTATAAGGTAGTTGGAAAATCAATTAATTCCATTTATTTGAAGAACATTTAACAGCTTATTGACTCAATTATAAAAATGTCACCCACCTTAAATTTCTTGCTTGAAAAAACTTACTCAAAAACCTCTACTCTTGCTCCTCTCGCCTCTCTTGATTTT
>JANIJH010000006.1:66707362-66746932 GCA_024520975.1 Erythroxylum areolatum | reverse complement strand
CTTCTTGCTCTAAGCGACTACACCCTTTACAAAAATACTAACTTGAGCGTCGGAGTGGCTGGCCGGGGACCAACCCCTGGCGCGCCTTTATCTGTTTTGCAGATAATCTCTAGCCAAAGCTACTCGGAATCATGGATCCAGACGGCAACGTTCAATTCCGTCAGAATCCGGCAGAACCACTATCTTTTTCAAGATCTTTGTGTTCTTCGTTCTCTATTAAGGCTCTTAAACAAATTAGAGAAACATTAGAAAGAAAAATAACACAGCAAGTGAGAGGGAGGGAGACATGAAATAATGGCACACGTCTTTTGGCTTGTTTAATGGAAAAGTTCATTCCCACTAATTGAATAGCTTCAACTAAATTAATGTTAAGAGTGTGAAGAGATGTAGTGGAGAAAGCAGCGTTTCTTATTAAAATGGGAATGAATGGTTATAAAAATAAATCAATCACAACGGAGTAATGAGTATCTCGTTTTCGGGAAGAATGTCAGCTGACAATTTATGATTATTATTATTAATATTATTTAAAATAAATTATTTTAAATATACGAATTTTTAGTATTTTATTAAATATATTATTTTATTTTATAAATTTATTAAAAATATAGTTACATATCTTAATAGCAATAAAATTTAACAGTCTTTAAGTGAATTGTATCATTTTGTTAGGAACTTTCTTAAGATTAGGAACTTTCTTAAGATTACGGCGATATTTTAACATGTTTTTGTACGTTTTATATATTATGTTCTATCTTTCTAATATTTTAAAAATTATAAAAATTAAAAATATACTAATGTTTTAAAACCTGAATCAAAAGTTAAACCATTAAAATAATAGGTTTAAAGTTTAAAAATTTAACAGGTATTAAACAATTACAAAATTAGCTAAAGATTCAATAAAATTAAAAAAATTGAAATATAATTAAAAGACATTGTTCTTAATTATCGAAAAATTTAAAATTTAATTAAAAAAGAGATTGTCAAATAACAATTAATTAGTTTATTTTAGCTTATAAGAATTTATTACTTTATAAAATTAAAAATTTAATTAATAAATTGACTTATTTTTAACAATAAGAGTTATTAAAATAAATTGAATTAAAAATTTAGATGATTAAAGATTTTTGTAGTTGAATTTTTTAATTGTTAAATTTTATTAATAATATATAAATACCTCATTCTACAATAAAAATAACGACCCAATAAAAAAATCTCGTTAAATATGGGATCCGGGAGGTTATACCTTATGATATAAAAGAAATGTTAAAATATATTTGATGTCTTGTTTGAAACTTAGGATATTTAATATAATTTATCTTCTTATTAAAATATTAAAAATTAGTAATTCCCTGCGGCTAAGTATGCAAATATATTATAACCTAAATTTTGTGGATTTTTGTCATTTCATAAAAATGTATAAAAGATGCTAAAAATAAAAATAAAAATGTATAAAATATTTTTTTATTAAAATAAGGAAGAATTATTTTCTAAGAATGACAAAATTAGTCTACTCTAAATTAGTTTGATTTAAAACGAATAAATTACTTTTGAATTAATCAAATTTTAAACAGGCATAAAATTTAATAGCATCGAATTATCAAAGTCAAAATAACATTATTTATTAAAATAACATCATTTTAATAATTTATTATTGTAGTTTTAGTTTATGAAATTTTAAATTACTCAAATTTAATTAAGAGGTAAAAGGTAAAATTATAACAAACTTAAATTATAAATTATAAATAATTTAAAATGAGTTCAACTTACTATGATTCCTAGCGTCTCGTTTTATGTTTTGGTGTAATGGATTGGAAAGCAAATATAGCATAAATAATCCAAGTGTCGTTTCCACTGAATTTTCAACTATGCTTATGTTGTGTGGTTGGTCCCTAATCTCTGTTAGTGAGTCTAATCACCAATGGTTGAAGGGGGAACATTTTCTATTATCACGGTTCAATTTTTATTCATATAGTCCACGAATACAAAAGAGAAACCGTAAAGCAAGAATAATCGCATGAAAAGTTTAAGAAAAATACAGGAAAGTGCGAAGAACGCGCGACAAAAGGGCGTGGAACAGTTAACTAGGAAAGTAGCAAAAAGAAGCAAACTGGGAGAGACGAGGACCAAAGTCTCAGAGTTTCTCCTTGTTCGTACGCTAAAGTCGCGCCCTCCAATGGCTCTTGAATGTCCCGCTTCTCTATCTCTTCATTAATTGAACAAAATCTTCTGATGATCAATAGTCTCTCTTCTTTTTTCTCTTGGAAACAGAGAACAATTTGATTTTACCACGTACTGCAGCGTCTTTTTCCCTCTTTACTTGTCTCACTCTTTGTATGCGACTGCCACCGCCCCGCTATTACTTGCTGTGCTATATATACGGTGACTTGAACGTCTTAATGTTTTCCCGTTGATTGCATATGGAGGACCTCTATGGTGTGCAACCAAGTGGTAGCCTTCATGATTTGTCCATGCACGCGCCGGTTGCCCCGCCGGACTATGACTATTTTCTGTCTCCTGGGCTGATATCGTTTCCCATGCTCGGATCGGAGCAGTTGTTCTCCGGCTCTTCTGTGTCGGATTCTGCTTCTCCGGTGGCGGAGATTCAGAAGGGTTTGACGTCGGAGGACGAGGCTTCTAGTGCTATTAGGGCTAGAATTGCTTCTCATCCTCTCTACCCTAAGTTGCTTGAAGCTTACATTGATACGCAGAAGGTATACACAAAAGCCATTGTTCTTTTGGCTCTTCAAGCTATATATGCAGCTTTCCCAAGTGGCTAAAAGATTAGAGAAAACGCATTCAAAAAATGTCAGAAGTTGCATAGTTAAAGAAGTTTGTTGTGGTTCTACTTAGCTGACAATTAGTAAGAGTTAATAGGGATGCAGAGCCAGTTATTACATACAGTACGCATCATTCCCCTGAAATCGCTAGAGAGCGGGCGTGGGGCTCTGAAAATGAAAATGGAGCAAGCTTGGAACAGCCACACCGTTCTTGGATTTTAGTCTTCATTTAAGACCTTAAATTAGGTGCACATTGCATGTTGTCGTTGTACGTACGTGTATCTGAAAGTTTTTCTTTTCAATAATGCCTACAGAGACTTGCTTTTACTGTATTTTCTTTCCGAATGAAGGAATCGACTTGCGAGCACTTTAACTGTGTAATCCACACTTTAGCTTCCATGATGACCAGCTGAGAAGTGATGACAAGTCACTTTTCCTTTTGCAGGTGGGAGCACCAGCGGAGATGGTCTCTCTACTAGACGAAATCCGGCAAGAAAGTGACCTCTCCAAGAAAATCAATGTTGCTACCTCTCTTTTGGGTGTAGATCCAGAGCTAGATGAGTTCATGGTCTGTACCCTATCTCATGAAATTGCATATCTTATTGAGGAAATCTAAAAACCCTAGAAAATGCCCACCTCACCTCACTCCTCTCTAGCTCGCTTAAAACTTTGAAGTTGCTTAGCAAGATTTCAGCTTTTCTTGTTATTTTCCGTTCTAGTCAATGTATTGCAACGTGGGAACTGCACTTTTTGAATTTCAGACCCTATTTTTCATAGTTTTCTTGATCTATATCGTAGTTGGTTGTCAATAAGTCGCTTTGTCAAGGTTTTATGCTCCAAATGGGAATGGGTCCTCCTGGACCTTTTTTTTTTCTCCCTCAAATCTAGTGATGTGTTGCCATGCCCTTTAATGTTCTTTTCTTCAAGTTTCACGCGATCAATATTAGCTCTTTGTTTTTGTAGGAGACTTACTGCCAGATTTTGACCAAGTATAAATCGGATCTGTCGAGGCCTTTCCACGAAGCCACCACGTTCTTAAACGAAATTGAAACTCAATTCAATACCCTTTGCAAAGGTTCTTCCAGCACACAAGTTTCGGGTCTCTCACGTTTATCCTCTCCTTCTAAGAACAATGGACTTTTCAATTATTTATATAGTTCATTGATGTTTGTGTTCCGAGATCTTTTAAAACTGGCAGCTTTAGATCTTCTGTGTGATGCTCGGACTGTGACATATGGTCATACAAGAAACCCACATGATAAAGAAGATGGGAGCGTATTTTAGCATTAACCTAGCGCACGTTAGGATGACGAAGAACTCACATGAAGAATAGTGGTTGCTTTCATACACCAATTACCGGATTGACGCTAGACAAAAACCTGCACCAGTGAGAACATTTATTCTCATTCTGGCTGGGGAAACCCAGATGTCAGATGTCAGATATTTGAGCCAACAGAACCCTAGGGGTAGATGAAACCCTTTCTTTCGTAGAAATGGGTCTCAGCAGTGTAGGACATCTCTAAAAGCTTTACCTAATTAGCGTCTGAGGTGATCTTGTGCCTTTACATTTTCAAGTCATTTCACTGGTCCGATCTATATTAGTTAGTTTACCTAAGAACTTAAGTTATTGATCCTGAAGGATAATAAAAACAAATGAGGCTTATCGGTAACTTCTGAATTAGTGATGCCAATCAGGGATTGACATCTGCGTTGCATGTTGTTTCAAGTTTTAATTTCTTCGAAGTTATTAGATGTGAAATTAGGACCTTGAGTCAATGAATGTGGGAGGAGTGTAACCATAATAATCTCTTTCCTTTTAAGAAGTTATGACTTTAGAGTCATTGCGGAAGTGGAAGTTTTCTTATTCTGTTTTTTTTTTCGTTCAGACTTACTAGATTGATTCATTACGTCTCTAATCTTGAGTTAAGATCTTGATTGTTAGAAAATTTAGGAAAATAAACTTCGTTTCTATTTCATCTGATATTAGCTGGATATTACTTCTCGATTATTGTGTTTAATTATGTGCTACGATGTTTGTAGCTATTTCATCATGCTATGCTGATAATATTTAGCAGCTGCACATTGAGTTGTTATGAATGTTATAGTTGCTAATGGATGTTTCTGTTCTCCATCCAGTCTATGCTATAGAAATAGATGATTACTGCTTTTGGGAGGCCAGGGATGGTAACCATTCATATAATGATATAAACATTTCACTCTATCTTTTCTTCTTAGATTGTGGGAACTTACAGATCTGCATTCTGCAACCTTCTTAGTTCTCACAAGAACATGACGCTTATTTATTATCGGTGGCTCATGGAAAGGCTCCTCCGTGCTTTTTAGTTGGTCCTAGACAAGGTTCGGACAGTGCTGAGTCATGTTTGACATATTGCACTGTGATGTGTTCATGGTTGAGTCTTTATATCATGAAAACCTAGCTTTTTAACTTTGGTGGTATTGTGATTAAAGATACTGAACTCGATGGAGCATGAGTTGTAGTGCATGCCATGATGGGGAATAAAAAACTGCTCCTAAGAAAGTTCTTAGGATTGGATGAACATCCGAAGGACAAAAGTCTGGGAGGCACATAAAGAATTTATTGGGAAGAGTTGCAGGCGGTTCTAGGTGTATTAAATTGGAGCTCAAAACTAAAAGCAAGTCTCTTTTCTGCTTAATCATCAATATCATTTATTAAATCAGTTAGGTTACCACCTGAATATTAAAATCAACATGAGAGAGGATATTACGGCGGGCTGAAGTACGATGAGTTGTGATTTTCTATATGCAACACTTGCCTTTGCGCCTAGAAAGAAAAGAACATAACATCTGTTCGTGTAAGGATGTTGCCATCATCTTATTTTATCTTCTTTTTTGAGGATTAGTATAATTGAATACTAGTTAGAGCACTTTACATTTACACTTGTTACACATGGATTTTGTCGGTTAAATTGTTATTCTAGCTGCATATCTTTGTGGTCAAGATTACGAAGCAAGCATCTGGCGATGGGTGCATGCTTTTTATGGAATAACTGTCAGAAAAATAGCTCCTTTTCTTGCATTTGTTTGGAAATTATGGATTTTGTTAGGAATGGGAACTTTAGATATAGATTGCTCGAGATTATATTTTCACTGCATGCGCAGAACGGAAGTTCCTATTTTAAGAGTTATATCAGGCATATGAGCTTACAGCAGGCCAATGCATTCGGTTCAGTTGGACGCCTACTTGTCCAGGTTCCTTATGTTTTTGTTAATGGCTTCACGTTGCTTTAGGCAATCCTTGGTCATTCATTTTGCTACTACTAAAGGCAATTTCCCTTTTTTATTTCTTTATCTTGCTGAAAAAAATCCCGAGGCTGTTCGAAAACACTGCTAGTGTTTTTCCGCTGCAGGAGAAGTGAATTTGGGTTGTGAACTTCTTTAGATGCCACCTTGGGATTTGTTGGTATCTTCTGAATTTGGAGTAATTTTTGGCACTTCTTTTTGGTACATGAATACTTTTTCTTCAAATGGTTACTGAAGGTACCCATCGACTGTATGATTTGAATGTAAACACGTGATCTGATGGTGTGCCGTTACTCAAACCATTCTATAATAGAGTAGATTATAGTTGAGATATGAGGCAGCCTGTTACTTGGGGAAGTGGTTGTTCTCCACTGAAGAAGGTGGATGACTGGTGGAGGCAGGTGATCTTTAAGAAAAAGGTATTCCGCAAGTTGACGGACCTTGACGGGTTACCTCATTCTTTCTCGCTCTTCATGCAATTTGGAGTGAGTGAGGCTATTTGCTAGAGGAGTCTGTACTGTTGACGCTAACCTTACCCTCATTTCTGACGGAGACGCGACATAACCAACTGGAGGATCTTTTTCCAATCTTTGATGTGCCCCATCTCTCTCTCTCTCTGTTAACACAACCCATCACTTCATACAAAATCTTTTGTTATATCAAATCTGCTGAACTGAGGAGGAAATGGATTCTCGACCTTCCATGTTCTTGAGTTGTCTGCTAGTCCTTCACTTTTATCCTATGTTCTGATTCTAGCTTGCTGTATTATTTCGGCTTTTAATTTTATTTTCTTTTGGTTTGGAAACTTTGTTCTTGTTGTGATCATACAACTTGGATGTTTACCTCGGCTTCCTGTTGCCTGCTCACTTTCTTACCAGATGAAACTGTTGGTTCATCCGATGAAGATGCAACTGGAGAGGCTCAGGGTTATTGCTGTCTGAAGGAAGATAAAGAGCTCAGAGAAACATTGCTCCGCAAGTATAGTAGCTACATTAGTACATTAAGGCACGAGTTCTCAAAGAAAAGGAAGAAGGGGAAGCTGCCAAATGAAGCTAGACAAGTCCTATTGAACTGGTGGAACATTCATTACAAATGGCCTTATCCCACGGTAAAATATTAGTATCAAACTTTTATCTTCAAGAAGTGAATTTCGGCGGTGTTTGTGATTGTTTTTTCTTTATGTGCTTGATGATTGTTACAGGAAGCTGACAAGCAAGCACTGGCAGATGCAACTGGGCTAGACCAGAAGCAGATTAACAACTGGTTTATAAATCAAAGGAAGCGTCACTGGAAGCCCTCGGAGGACATGCAGTTTGCTGTTGTGGATAGTCTTTATGGACCCTTTTTTCATGAATGACCGATCAGGTCTTCCTTTGTAAAATACTTGGAAACAACATTCTCTCTTAAACCTCTGGAGTTTTTATGATACATTAGTATTGTTAATGATGTCATTTCGTACGCAAGAAAACATATATTTTCCCACTACTAGTCGTTTTTACTCGCACTTTGTATCTTTTTAAAATTATTGATGTAATGTATTATATGAATAATAATTTTAAAATTATAACAGATATTAATAAGTTTACAATTGTAAAATTGATCATAAACAAATATAAGCGTTTGAACTTGAACTTAATTCAAATATAAAATTACTTTGTTTATGTATATTTTTTAATCTATTATTATGTTTTACAAAAGTTTATATCTATCTCTTCAATATGTATAATTCTCCAACTTTAATGTATATATATAATAAACTTTTTCATAATTGAAAAGTACTTAATTTGAATTAATACAAATATTGGTTATAATAACATTGTAACTTTATTTTTAAAGTAATTTAATTTTATTGATTAGTGTATTTTATGACTTCTTAAATTAATATTGAACAATAATTTTTTTAAAAATAAATTATAAAAAATTCAGACTTTATTTAATTTGACATTAACAACTTAAATTTTGAAAAGTAATAATAAAAATATTATAATTATTAAATTTAATAAAAATAATTAATTATAACTTCACAGTTAACAGGATCAATGTGGACTGTGAAGTCAATAAATTTATTGGACACAAATGACCTATTAATAATCTTTTTGCCTCGTTAAAATTTGGAAAAGCAAAACATGGGCAAAGGCCATTGTGTTTCTCGTAAGTATAGAACATAACAGTGCTATTGAATCTTTCGGCCCAATTGTCCGTCTTTTAACCATCCTTGATTGTTCAAGTCTTATTGATCATGTTTGGCAATCAACTGATTGTATTAGTGGTTAGCTGATAGCTGATTATATCAGCTGATTTGATCAGCCGATTACATTAGTTATTTGTTAGAAATATTTGATAAAATGAGCTGTTTATTTGTAAAATGACTTATGAAGACATGATTTAAAAAAATTATAACGATATAAATATTATATATTTTAGTATTTTGTTGCATATTCTTATAAGAATTTAGATTTTAGAGAAGTCATGTTTACTTATACTATTTCATCATCTATAAAAAATTTATACAACTTTTTTTATTTTTAGGAATAAAGATTTTATTTGAAGATATAAAATTTAAAATGATATTGTTTTAAAATTAAGTTCATTATAAAATGATGTAATTTTAATAACTATTTGTTAAGGAAGTGGATGTCAAACCCTATTCTACTAATTAACAAGCCTAATATCACTATTTCTAGCTTGAGATTCATGACGTTGAAGCATATTCTCCAAAGTACAAGTCGTCTGGCAGTAGAAACGCATGCCTTGTCAAAGAACGAAGAGCAATAGGAGAACATAAGAAGACAAAACACACAAACAAACTAGTAGGAAAGGGTATAGTTGGGTTTTGATATATATAATTTTAGCTATTAGATGAAAACGATGATATATAGTAGTGTTTTCATTTTTAGCTGTTTATTTTTAATCAGCTGATGAAAAAGTTGTTCTCCAAACAATGTTATTAGCTGTTTGCAGAGTCAAACAACTAAAATCAACCAATCAGTTAAAAAAATAGTTGATTAGTTGGTAACTAAACGAGGCTATTATTTGTACACCGATCGCTTCTATATATTATTCCCCACATTCTTTATAATTTCAAACTTCCGCAAGTTCTATATCTTTAATCAAATATTTATTAATGTTTCTTTTTTCAATATAGAAGTGTCTTAAAGATAGAGATCATGAATTGTCAGGTTAGAATTTATGAACCGGAGGGATACGTCAAAGTATAATTCAAAACTGACAGTAGAAATGAAAATATGCAAAACAAGAAATATTTTAATATTTAACATCCTTAATAAAATCTAAGATTAATTATAAAATTTTATCATATTTGAAAAAGTATTTAACGTTATAAAATAATTTCAATCAACTTTTAGATAAATAAAATTGATTTTTAATATATATTTTTTATTAGATACTTGGCTATTATTATTAAATATGACAAATGAACTTTCCTTTTAACTCATTTAAAGATATAAAAATTTATTTGAATTTTAAATAAATTACTAGATCAATTTGGTTGTCGTATAATAAATAAATCTCTTAAGAAAAATTGCTATGCACAATTAAATTAATAAAAAATTAGTTATTTATTTATTAAAATTAATTAAGATAATTAAATAATATAAAATATTGAGATTCACATTTTAATTTAATAAAAATTATTGATAAAGATACTTTTATTGATTTACAATAAATTGTACTTTGTATTGTCTTAAATTAATGTATGAGAGGACATGATTAGGTAATTTATAGATATAAAAATAATCTTTTAATCATTATACAAATATAAAAATAAAGTTGTGTACTACTGTATATGATCCCATGTTTCAGTTGGACTCTTACTAGATGTTGTTGATATTTTTGTTGTACAAATATAAAACTTAGGATAATACAAAATACTTAAAATCTTATAATTTCATCATATAATAAATCATAATTATATCAAAATATCAAATAGAAATAATAATAAAATTTTATGCTTAATAAGAATTTATATCGAAGAATACAGTCAAGTAGAAGTGAAACCTAAAACAAAACCATTTATAGTTAAAAGTTTTATATTTGTATTTCATATATAGAATTTAATATAAGCATCAAATACAAGTGCAATTAAAAGAAGAGAAGAAATGAAAAAGGAGGAACTTTATTAAATCGAATATTTGCTCAAATCGCATTGACCATAATTCTCATATGATACAAAATTCTTATCATTGAGAAGAGCTTCATTATCATCATCATCATTCAAATTTATTGCATCATATGACATGTCAATACTTTCTCATCCTATATTATCTTCCAAGTCACTTTTATCTATTAAACTCGATTATTCAAAAATCCAATATGCTAAAAGATCAATATAGTTAAGGCAAATTAGATCTACAGAATTACTTATTCTATTAAGAGTTCTAGTAAATAAATAAAATTAAATTATTAAGAAATTATATTTAGCTTAATAATAACATACCTTTCTCGAAGTTTTAAATTGTATTAAACAAAGGCCAATTAATTTATTCTTTTTTGTTCCAATTTATTACTTTCTTAGAATGAATGAACTCAAATGTGTTACAATTCCTTTCATACCTTGTTGTACTCACACATTAACTCATAATTTGAATTGCAAACCTTTACTATTCTGGAACACTACTTTCAAATTAATTCCACCAAACGACTGCAAGATAACAAAAGTAACCTTATTAAAAAATAAAGTGATAGTTAATTTTCAACAAGTAACAAAAATGAAAAGATATATACTTAGATTAGGTTTATCTCTTTGACTTATAGCAATAGGCATCCCAAAATTACTAAAAATATCCATTTAAACCTTTATTTATGCGTTTATGAGATCTTGCATCATTTCATGGACAGTAACAACTTCATCTTTCTTTGTAAAACTTAGTCTAAAATAGGGAATATGATTAAAAAATGTTCCAACTACAAACAGTGGAGAGTAAAGTTATCTTTCCTATCTCTCAATGATGACTATAAGATAAAATATGTATAAAGAAGACTATTTCTTAAATTTTCCTTGATTGCTTTCTTCACCCTCACCTTGACATCATAAAAATGACTCATTGTTGTCTTCTCATCATTATCAACAAGACTAAGTACTCTCATCAAAGGTTCACAAACTTGGATGATAAATTGATATTACGACCAAAATTCATGATCTTTAAATATAATTTTAGAAACCTCCAATTCAGCATTAGACCTAGCATATTGAGATTCAACCCACTTATCACTTATAAACATTTGTCTCACCTCCTTCTTTATAAAGACAAAACACTAAATTGATAAAAAAAAATAGTCACAAATATTGTAATAATAGGACAACACAAATTCATACTTTTATGAAATCTTCTTTCATCAAGTTTAAGAACCCTATATGAATACAGATAAACTTGGACACTTTTCTTTTTACTTTATGTAGAGTTTTATCAATGATAAGAAAGTATCTAGCATTTCCTATATTTCCAACATTAAATCAATGCAATATGTAGCATAAAGAATTTAATAAAAAGAATTATACTTACTTTGCAATCTTTTTCTAATTTTTTTATATGCATAATCATTGTTAGTATCGAACTAAACAATATTTTCTGACCTAACTTTATTCACAACATCATCATACATAAAAAATAATGTATCAACATTTCTAAAAGGACTTGATGCATCAATTGACTTTAAAAACATTATCCCTTTATCAGAATAAACTGAAAAATTGATAATAGATCGTATCTTTAACCATCACATATGATTGAATACTTATAAGTTGCCTAAGTCATTTTTCTTTCATTGAAATAACTATTTATTTCATAAACTGAACTACTCATAAGTTTACCTTTGTAATCATCAAGTGAATGACTTTACATCCTAAACCACCATGTCCACCTTATAGGTTACATCTTTATATTGCAAGGCATTGCGATTGAAGGCTCTAGGAGTTATTTATGATGAAAAAAGTTAAACACTTGTCTTCTTCTTTTTCTTACATCAGGTGTAACATTCTCTTTTTTTTGTTGAGAAAATCACCTTCTACATCTCCACTCTCATCCTAATCACCAGAAAAAGAACTTCTACTACCAATTTTGTAATTTAGTTTTGACCTTCTATCTATCTCATGTTGATACTCTTCAAGTAAAGTTTTTATTTGTCATTTCACTTCTCGACTCACTTTCTTACAAGGCTTAATATAATCTTTTATCCCAACTAAATGCTTAACTGATCTTGTGATTCCTCCACCTTTCAATGCTTATTAGGATACAAACAAATAATATGGTTCTTTATTCTAAGGACTAATATAGTATGAGCCCAAGTTGGATCATTAAATCTTCTGAAACGACTAAATTATCAGGAATACTTGAACTTCTCTCCATTTATCAATAAAAATAGATAAAAACATATATCAAAATTAACTTAATAACTTTATATCAAAATAAAGTTGTGTAAAATAAAAGGAAGAAATAGAGCAATAGAAGTTCCTCAACAATCATATGATATGCATATGCATATACATATGCAAATGAGCCTTATAAATTCATATAAATGATTCCTTAATAACATTTGATACTGAGGCACATTCTATCCAAGAAATCCTCATGTTTCTTAACCTAAAATTCAAATATATACATTAATTGTCCCCCTTTTGCAGTTATACCCCATTTTGTGTGATGACATAATTCAAAAATAAAGTCACAACTATAACTCATCTTGTGTGAATACATAATTCTACCATAAAGTCACAACTATAACCCATTTTTTGTAATTGCATAATTCAAATGTAAACTCAAAACTATAACTAATTTGTACGATTTTGTAATTCAATCTTAAACTTATAACTCATTTTGTATGTTTACATAATTCAACCATAACTCACAACTAAAACTCATATCTATAACTTTATTTGTTCAATTACATCATTCAACCATAAAGTTACAAATATAACTTATTTTGTGTGATAACATAATTCAAACATAGACTCACAACTATAAGCTATTTTGTATCAATATATGATTCAACCATAAACTTATAACTTTAACTCATTTTGTATGATTACATAGTTTAACCATATACTTATAACTGAATTTGTGTGATTACATCATTCAATCATAAACTTGCATTCATAACTCAATTTATGTAATCATATAATTCAACTATAAATTAACAACCCATTTTATATATTACAAATTTCAATTTATAATATATATAACCCAATTTATAATAAAGACTGACATTTTATTTAATATTTCCCAAATTTCAGACAATAACACAGACTACAATTCTATATTAAATCCTCAAATTCCATAATCTAGATAATACAAACATACATCCAAACACACATTACGAGTATGAGTGTATGATACTAATCACTCAAGACACAACATATAATTAGTCATCTCAAAGCTTAAGCACATGGTTTGACATTTGGATTTTTGTTGTTTTACAACCTTAAAGCTTGGTTTTCTATTTCATGGGGACATTAAAGGAGTGACTATATGAAGTGTGCGACATCAAGAGAGACTGAGGCGATAGGGGATGATGGTGAGATGATAGGGGTTGTAGGGTAAGACATTGCGATTGTAGTAGAAGATGATGGAGAGGCGACAAGGGCTATGATTGGTGGCGAAACATAAATGAGGGACAACTAGCAAGGAATCACGATGGATAGGTACTAGAGGGGCAACCAAAACATGAATGGGTTAACGTTCAGGGGATTTTTAGGGTTAATTTTTTATTTTTGTAATTTAATTATCATTCTTTTTTAATTTTATGATTTAATATGGTATTCAACCAATACTTTCAATAGGCTAGTATGGTATCAATAATTTTAGTACCATTATTTGATCATTATAGTGCAAAACTCATAATCGTGATGAGACCCATATATAACTCACAAGTTGCATATATATTTTTTTAATATTTAAAACGCCACCTTTTAAAACTAAGGCCATAAATTTCCAAAATAAAAATGATACCAACATAGTTTATGTAAAGCCCAATCATAAATTAAAGCAAACCAAACAGCCCAGCCGAGCTCATATCTAATAAGTTGTATAAAAACTACATCTAGAAATAACATTAAGAGCACCAACGAGACAACACCTTCTTCTCCATTTTCTCTTAAATTTTCAGCTGGTAAGTGTGTCTAAAAACACATTTATTCATCTGCATGTAACTTTTTCCTCGTAAGTTGCCTCATTTTATTTGTTTTGTAGCAAATTTAGAGGAAGTTGTGGTGGTTAACAGCACCAAAAGTCCTCGCACTTAGGTAAAATTTCAGCAACCATTTTTATGTCTTTTGTGTGATTTTGATCATTCTATACTAGGTTAAAGTTGGATTGCATGTTGTGATTGTTTGGGATAATATATGGATAAAAGTGGAGAAAATGGGACTAAAAAATGGTGAAAGAAGATATGAGAGATGAAGAGGAGAGGGTGAAGATGATGACATTGTTTTGAAAATTTAAGTTGCATGTAGGGGCAAAATAGGGAATGCAAAAAGTGAAGGGTAAATTTGGAATTTGTTGTAAGAAGGGCATTTTTGGTATTAATGAAAATGAGAGAGGGTAAGATAGGACTTTTATTTAGTTAAGGGTATTTTAGTAATTATGAGGGTTAGGTTAGTAAGGATATTACTTTTATAGTTAGGAATAAGTTAGAAGAGAGAATAATGTTGTATCATTAAAAGTAATTGGGTTAGAAATTTTTCTTGAATTAGTCAAATAGAATTTTGTAAATTTTAGGTCCGAATGTCGGATTAAGGAGTAATTTGGACTGTCAATTAGTTGAGTCCAAAATCAAGGTAAGAATAACCTTGGACTTTACTCTTAAAATTAGTACTGTTTTGTTATTAATAATTATATTTTGAATTATTCATTAATTTAATTAATGATTAATAATTACATATATGAATTATATTTACTTTATTAATGTAGTATAAGGTGTTTCATTGTTATATTTTGTTATGTTTTCTAAGGTGAATTGCTCATTAAGTTGACGAAAAATGTGTTAATTAAATAGAGACCAGTGGTTAATAAGTTGCAAATAATTGGTAAAAATCGAGAATTAGTGGTTTGCCTAGGATATGCTACATTCAATGGTCTTAGATTGATAGGTTGTTTAGAGATGAGAGAGTGGTGGTTACATATCTATCTATGGAGCAGATAGCGAGGCATCCTGAGTTTTGGGGATGTTCTATGCCAATGACTAGGTACTAGAGTAGTACCGGGATATCCTGAGTCCCGAGAATATACTATGTAGATGGCTAAGTACTGGAGTAGTATCGAGGTACCAAGAGAGATTGAGAAATTGAGATAGCCTATGCTGATATTTATACATTTAATTACCCTTTCACTGATGAGAGCTTATGATGAGATGAGCTGACAAACCATTGGATGTATGCCTACTAGGTTAAGATGGGCCTAAATAATTCAGTTAAATATTGAAATAAAACATAAATGGCAGTTGAAATTAATATTTGTGTAATTATCATTTGGTGAAATTTTTGAGATGTTTGTTAATTGTTTATATTAGAACTGAGGATTGTTATGTATATACATATTATATGTATGATTTAATCAGTTGACTAAGTATTATAATTAATTATTGAGACTTAGTTTTAAGGGTAAGGTTGGTTATCCTTACTGAGTTGGTAGCTCACCCCTTGCCATTATTTTTTAAAAGATCTAGTGATTGTCGATAACCCTAATGTACGTGATTGATAGAGTGGAGACTAGGTGGGGCCAGCATGTTATTTTTTTATAGTTGTTGGAATGTATATGTATATTTAGAATATGACAATTGGAGTATTTGTGTTGTATGGAATAATTGGTTTGACAAACAATCATCTCCTTTGGAACTAATGAGGAATTTGATGGTTAATGGTTTGTTTTGAGAACTATTTGGTTAACTGTGGTTTAAGAATTTTGGGATCGTCACAGTTTAGCGTAAAAATGTTTTAAAATAGTAAAATAGCTCTAATTTAGTTAATCGGGTTGTCGAAGCCTTTAAAATTAATTCTAATTCACTAACTTCTTATCCTAGTTATAGAACCAAGTTGAATCCCAAGAGAACTAAAACTTCTTATCCTAGTTATAGAACCAAGTTGAATCCCAAGAGAACTAAAAATTAATTTCTTAATTTCAATTGTAAAAACAAGTTGAGGGTTTATGATTAATTAACTAATGAATTAAAATTAACAAAGAATCAAAGTAAATAAACTAAATGTAAAAGAGTAAGAAATTCAATGGTCTATAAATTTGATTCAAAGAAAACGTCTCATCCAATTGTAAAATTGATTATTGGTCCTAAAATATTAATTTTTACAATTCAAGCAGTTAGTTTGAAACTTGTTAGGATAGTCACAGTAAGTCTCAAATTTTCTAAATTAATTGGTTCAGACGAACCATTCAAACAAAACTTACCATAAATTGATTGAATATGATAGCATTTTATATCAATTAAATGATGTCAATAAGCTTAGTGAAAAAAACTAAACCCCAAAGTAAATAATTGTGATAGTTATAACTATTTAATTTAATTTTCTTACTTCTTGTAAGTTAAATATGCAATCTCATAAATAAATTAATTACTACTTGCACTAACGCTTTATGACAATTACAAATCATTAAATTCACGGATAACTATATAATAATCAACATCAAATTAATTTACCATATTAATTAATATTAATTATTCATGAAATAAAAGAACACAAAACAAGAAATACTTGCATTAAAACATGAATTTAAGTTTAAAACAAAACCTCACAAAGTTATAACTAGAGTTTTGAATTCCCTTAAATTAGAATATTTGGATTTAGCTACATATAGCTTTAGTTCCAACACCAAAAATAGAAAAAAAAAGATGAAATACTGAGAGGAAACCGCAAAGAAACAAAAATAGAATGATGTGTAGATGTGTAGAAGTGTTGAATGTGTTTTCCCTTCTTTTTCTACTAAAACCGAACATCCCTCTATCTTGCCAAGATCCCATCTAAACAAATCCAAATCCCTATAAAATAAGGATGAAAATAATTTTCCTAATTGAATTCAAACTCTTAGGTTGAATCTAGCATTAGGCATAATCTCACCTTATCCATTGTAGTAATTTGTCATCTTTTTCTAAAATTTGTGATTTTAACCAATAACGCTCCAATTTAATGCAATCTCTGCCTATCACCTCCTAAAACAAAACAAACATTAAATTTTCCATTTAAGCACTAAAATTAAACCAAACTAAAAGAGATGGGTCCAATTAACTTAATCAAATAATATCCTTTCAAATTCTCTCACACTAGACTTGTTCTTATCCTCAAGCATATATCAATTCAATACATTAATCATCCTAATACCAACCTCTCATCTTCTTTCATGTTATCTAGAAATATCCCAAAAGCTAATACATATTAAAGATTTAGGATAAAATAACAATAAAGAGAACAAGCATTCATGAGACATATTTTTAGAATTAAATTATAACATGTCATTAGTTCTATCAAATTCAAATAAAATAAGACTTGATAACCTCTCATAGATTTCACTCTATACACTCAAAGTGTTTAAGGTTTATTAAACTCCCAAATCAAAACATAGCGAGTTGTCCATAAGCTTGCTTATGAATCATATCTCCAACACTAATAAAATGAACTTGATGCATAAATAAAATGGATTTGATAAGGGTTGTAACGTGGCTTAAAGGTATGACAAACATAAGTTTTAAGGTTAAATAAATTAAAGGAAATCATTCAAAATTATCCACATAAGTTTTAATTCACTTCAATCCAAAACTCACTTGATTCAAATGACGTCCTTTCAATCACTTCATCATGTTTTTAATTTAATTTATTTTTATTTTTTCATAATCTTCATTCTTTTTTTAACAAGAATGTCATATTTCTTTCTTTTTTCCTTACAATTCTCCCCCATTTTTTAAAAAATGAAAAATCAAAACAGTGCAACTTAAATAAGCTAATGTACTTTTCATGGAAATAGTCAAATCCTATGCAAATAAGCTTGATACAATTCCTTTAATTTAGGGGCTCAAAATTATTAAAGACATCAACAAAAAGAAGGATAAGAGTGGCATATAATAAGGTTAGTATTCAAGAAAGAAAGATCAAAGCTCAATTTGGTTTTCTAGGAGTAAAAATTAGGGTAGGCATTTCTAGGTCGAAAATGGTTATCCTAAGTACCTTTATCATCTCAACATATATTCAAGAGCAAGTTCTAGCATAAAAAGCTATGTTTGATAAAAAAACAATAAAAAGAAATATATGAGCACAAATGTGAAGATTGCTCTTAGGTTCAAAAGCTCATATTGATATCAAAATGCGTCAAGTCTTGCACACTTTAATCCAACACAACCAATGAGATACTTAAGGTAATTTAATGAAAAACATTGATTGTATTTGTCTCTCTCATGCATTATAACTCCAAACAAAGATGTATCCTAATTTAGGGATTATTTTTAAACAACAATCAGAAAATTATAAGGCTATCATGAGGAATAATCGACATCTAAATTATAATGTTCATGAGTTCAAACACAAATTACAAAGTTTATCATAGTTTGTACTCTTGCTCCCCTACACCTAAATCATAAATTGTCTTTAATGTATGCACAAGATGTGCACATGTCACAAAATAATCAATATAAAATAAAACAAAAAGTGAAAGACTATCATGAGTTATGAGCATCTGAAATGAGAAGTACCTTGGTGTCAATGTACATTGAGATATTAGCCCATGAATTAGAGAAAAGCATCCAATTCCTTTCCAGTTTAGTGGTTTCACATTTTAACCTCTCCAATCGAAAATGATGATTATGTTAAATTTGAAGAACTAGAAGATGCAGAGGTTGTGAACTATCACGATCATCTTGTTAATTTGAAGATGAATCTCTTTGGGGGATCATGTGGTATAAAACAAATGTTCTCCTTTATTGCTCTAGCAATCATGCTTAAACAAGCCCTATCCAATAGTTCCATCTCATAGGCCTCATTAATATGTTGGGTTTGAGAGCGACATTGTTGTTTTCTTTCTTTGGAGTTAAAAGTGGTCCGACTCAACTAGTGACAAGATAGATGCATTTTTAGCTATCCAAGCATGTTTCCTATTGGTATTTGTGTAGGTCCAGTGTTAGATTGATTTTGTATAGTTGGATTTACCTTTTGATTTGTATCTTTTGATCGTCCTATAATTATGATAATCATAAACGACAAAACTAATCCTAAAATAACTAAAACAACCAATGAATAACTAAAATTAAAATTAAAATGAAAGCAATGAAAATTATTTTGATAAAAATTAAGTAAAAAATGGAAAATAAATATGACATTATTACAATACTAGTGAAGAGTTGGATTCCTTGGTGCGTCGGTGGGCATGGTGGACAAATAGGCTGCTTGTTATGCCTGTGGTGCAATTGGTATGCTTGCATATATATGTCTGTTTGTATGGGAAGCTTGGTGTGGTACGTGTGGTGCGCTATGGACGTTGACTGTTGGCTGTACTACGGAAGATACTGGACATGAGCTGTGTTGGTGTGGATGTGTGACTGTGTCAACTAGGTCCTAGGAGCTGCTTGGTGGTGCGCTAAAACCATGGTTATGAAATTCGTATTGTACTGCCCACACCAACCATACCAGCTACAAAACGATACAAAAATGAGTGCTCTAATATCGTTGTGCACCGGTTTGTGCTGACCTATTTTGGTTGGTACCTACTCTTCTTCATTTTCTTTTTCTCTATCACAAAATCACACTGTCACTCTCTCTTTCATGCAAAAAATCAAATTAATCTAAAACCCTCTCCCTCTCATACCCACACCCGACGTTGCTCTTCTTCTTCCTCTCATTATTTTCTCTCTCACACACTCTCTGTCTCTCTTCTTCTCACCACCACTCCTCTAGGAGTTTGGCGAAATCGCCACACCCCCAGCAACTGCCCGACGTCACCATTAGCCCACCACCGCACGACGCCAGATCTAAATTCTGAAATAGATCCAGATCTAGATCCAAACCCAATCTAACTCAGCATTGAATTGATTTTAGATTTTTTGGATGTGTTTTTTGTTCTTAAATTTGAAAAACAAATTCATTGTATTTGGTTGTTTGTGTATATTTTGCGATAGGAATTGTTGAAAACTATTGGTATGTTTTGTGATTAAAATTGTTGGAAATTATTGAAATAAAAATTATTGGAAATTATTGGAAATGAAAATTGTTTATGTATGTTTTTGCAATTGTTGAATTGAAATTGTTAGAAATGAATTTGTGATGGTTGAATTTGTTAGTTGTTGGAAATGAAATTATTAGTTGTTGGAAAGGAAATTGTTGGAAATTTGGAAATAGAAATTGTTTATGTATGTTTTGTGATGTTTGAAACTTTGAATTGAAATTGTTCAAAATTGTTGGAAATTGAATTGGTCAAAATTATTGGGAATGGACAATGATGGAAATGGAAATTGTTTATGTATGTTTTGTAATGGTTGAATTGAAATTGTTGGAAATTGTTGAAATTAAGAAATAAAAATTGTTAGAAATTGTTGAAAACGAAAATTATTTATGTATATTTCATTATTTTGTGAATTGTGCATTTGTGATAGTTGAAATTTTAGTTGATAGAAATGAAATTGTTGGTTGTTAGAAATGAAATTGTTGGAAATTTGGAAATGAAAATTGTTTATGTATGTTTTGTGATGTTTGAAATTTGAACTGAAATTGTTCAAAATTATTGAAAATAGAATTGTTAAAAATTATTGGGAATGGAAAATGTTAAAAATGGAAATTGTTTATGTATGTTTTGCAAAAGTTGAATTGAAATTGTTGAAAAATGTTAGAAATGAAATTGTTGGAAATTGTTGAAATTAAGAAATGAAATTTGTTATAAATTGTTGAAAATGCAAATTGTTTATGTATATTTCATTATTTTGTGAATTGTGAATTTGTGGTGGTTGAAATTGTTGGTTATTAGAAATGAAATTGTTGGTTATTGGAAATAAAATTGTTGGTTGCCATAAATGAAATTGTTAGTTATTGGAAATAAAATTTTTGGTTGTTAGAAATGAAATTATTGGAAATTTAGAAATGAAAATTGTTTATCTATGTTTTGTGATGTTTGAAACTTTCAATTGAAATTGTTCAAAATTGTTGGAAATGAAATTGTTGAAAATTATTGGGAATGAAAAATGTTGGAAATGGAAATTGTTTATGTATGTTTTTGTAATGGTTGAATTGAAATTGATGGAAAATGTTAGAAATGAAATTTGTTATAAATTGTTAAAAATGGAAATTATTTATGTATATTTCATTATTTTGTGAATTGTGAATTTGTGATGGTTGAAATTGTTGGTTGTTGGAAATGAAATTGTTTATGTATGTTTTGTGATTATGTAAATCATGCCCATTAACTTGATCATCATCTTTGAAACTTTGAATTGAAATTGTTCGAAATTAAATTGTTGGAAATGAAAATTGTTTATGTATGTTTTATGTAATTATAATTGTTGAATAATTGAATTGTTAGTTTTTGACTTATGGTGAATCGTGTTCGATAAAATTGAATTGTATATAATGTATGAGTTATATTATATAAGATGGACATGCGTATTGTGCAATAAAATTATGTGTTCCTTATTTTGATATATGCATTCATTTATTTTTACAAGTAAATGGAAGGAATTTCAAGTACTCCTGATCAAACCACTTTAGGAAGATATAATGATCTAACTTGGGCTTATGTTGCATTAGTTCCTGGTATGAGGAACCATACTATATGCTTCTTTTGTAATAAACATTTGAAAGGTAGATGAATGACTCGATTAAAGAAGCATTTAACTTGGGTTAAAGGAGATGTGGAACCTTGTAAAAAAGTAAGTCATGATGTGAAGAGATAGATGAAAACTTTGCTTGAAGAATATCAACATAAGAAAGATAGAAGGGAAATATTGAATTTTGAAATTAGTAATGGAACTTCATTTGCTGGTTTTCGTGATGATTGTGGAAATGTTGAAGGTGGTAGTGATAGTACTAGTGTTAGTGCTAGTGTTCCATCCTAAGCCTAACAAGAAGATAATGTTACACTTGCACTTGATGCTAGGAAAAGAAGAAGGCAAGTGACTAGTTTTTTTTTGTACCATAAACAACTCCTAGAGCCTAACTTTCAATTCGTAGTACAATGCAATCAAGAGAAGCGGTTTATAATGTCGATATGGCAGTAGCTAGATGGTGGTATGATACAGGTTCATCATTTAATGCTTCCCAGTCTTACTATTATCAGCCTATGGTGGATGCAATAGCCTCTTACGATTTGGGATATAAAGCTCCTTCGATTGATAACTTAAGAGATAAACTTTTGAGTTGCTTAGTTTCTGAAATTAAAAGTTATTTGGCTGAAAGAAGAGTGAATTGGGCTATTTTTGGGTATTCAATCATGCGTGATGGTTGGAAAAATTAGTGACAAGATCTTATTATTGATTTTTTGGTTTATTCTGTAAATGGCTCAATGTGTTTAAAATCTATTAATGCATCTAGCCTTATTAGAAATACTGATACTTTATTTGAGATATTTAATGAAGTTGTGAATAAAGTAGGGCCAGAAAATATTGTTCAGTTTATTACTGACAATGATTCTGCTTATAAAGTGGTAGGAAGAAGGTTACAAAATAGGTATAATTCTTTTTTTTGGACTCCTTGTGTTGCACATTGCATTTACCTAATGCTAGAGAATATAGCGAATCCTAGGTATTTTCTTATTATTGATGAGACTATGCAAAATGCTAAAAAGGTGACTAAGTTCATCTATAATCATGAATATGTTTTGAATTTAATGAGAAAGGAATTTACTAATGGTAAGAATTAGAGTCATCCTAGTGTGACAAGATTTACAACAAATTTCTTATCACTTCAGTCTTTTGTTTCGATGAAGAAAGAGTGAAGACAAATATTTAAGAGTGATAAGTGGGTCCCATCTCAGCATGCTAGGTCTAATGCTGGATTGGAGGTTTCTAGCATTATACTGGAAGATAGAGAATTTTTGTTTCAATGCCAATTTGTTATCCAATTTTGTGAGCCTTTGGTGATAGTGTTTCGCTTGGTTGATAGTGAAGAAAAGCTAACAATGAGTTATTTTTTAATGTCATGGAAAGAGCAAAGGAAGCAATCAAGGCCAATCAAATGTGTGGTGTTCCAGAATTACAAAAGTTTACAATTTAGATTTTAAGTTAATGTGTGAGTGCAACGGGCTGTGAACAGAATTGAAGCACATTTGAATTTATCCATTCTAAGAAAAGGAATAGATTAGAGCATAAGAGATTGAGTGACTTAGTATTCGTTTGTTACAATTTAAAGCTTCAGAAAATATATGTTATTATCATTATTAATTTCGATATAATTTCTTATAATTTTCTAATAATTAAATTTTATTGTTTACTAGGAGTCTTAATAGCACAAGTAGTTCAACATATCCAATTTCTATTGATAATATCGATCTTTTGGCTGATTGAGTTTTTGAGGAACTGAATTTGATATATGTAAATGACTTGGAAGATAATCTTGATTGGGAAAGCATTGATATGCCATTTGGCTCATTGGATTTGAATGATAATGATGATGAGGCTCTTAAAGATAAGGATTTTGTATCAAATGATAATTGAGATCAGTATAGTTATAGCGAATATCCTCCTGCAGATGCTTGAATGAAATTTCAGGTTTTTGTTTTTCCTCCTTTTTTAATTTTACTTATATTTGATGTATATGTTAAATTATATATATATAATGTAATTGTAAATGTTTTTATTATAGGTTTCACTTCTATTTGGTTAGTTCTTCATCACGAATTTTTATAGTAAATTGTAATAGCTTGAAAGTTAAGGATATTTATTATTCTTTTTATTTGATGTTTTGTACTTTTGATGTAATTATTATTTATTATATGATGAAATTGTAATATTTTAAATACTTTATATTTTTTTAGTCTTATATTTTTATGATGATAATTATTCTATTAAATTTCATCCACGTATTTATGTAAAACCCTACATAGATATGTAGATAAGATTTAATATAACAAGGTTGGAATACCGTATCCAGAATAAAGGATTTCATGTGGGTGCGTTGTGGGTTTTGTTGTGAAGGAGATTGGACAGGAGTTATTGTGTAGTAGAAGATTTTGTGGTTTTAAAAAAATTAGGATATTAAAATTTTTGTATCACTCCCTTATAATTTGTTAAAATTATTTTGTTTCTCTTAAATTTTATTATTAACTTTTGTTGATCTAATATGTTTGAGAAACTTAAATATGTAGACGATTACAATACTTAGAATAGTAAATCATATAACCAATAAGTGTTAAATAAATATATATTTTAAATATGTAAAAATTAATTATTATTAATTATTAATTAACTTTTTTTTATCATATCAGCTGATATACTCAATGTCAGCGTTGATTAATTTTTCTATTATATTAGTTTGGTGGACTTAATGCTTGTGTTAGTTAATTTTATGTCTTAGTAGTCTATTAATCTTGGTGTATAGACTTGAGGTATATAGGCTTTGACAATAAGAGATGCAATTTCCTGGTGGTTGAGGGTTAGAGTTAAGCATTTTGGGATGGTGAATCTAAAACAAAAGAGAGGGAAAGTTGGGTTTTTAGATTTCAAGCATTGCATCACAATTTTATGATTAAAAAATGATTAAATAGGTCAAATCCTGTATCTAATGAAATGGCTCTTAATTTCTGAAGCTGGACTTTGCAGCGTATCATGTACTAGCATATATGGATACTTTATCATGTATATCCTTTGTTTATTTTTTATTTTTCAGGTGATAATAGATTTGGACACCATATCAGATATATCATTTAGTTATATATATTTTTATTTATTTATGTATTTATTGTAATTTTTTTACATAATAAGTTAGCTTGCCAGTTCTACTTATTTATTCTCTAACTTTCATCACTCTTTTATTGTTACTTTTACATCTGGATCTACTGGAAACAGCCTTTCTATTATGTAGAGGTAAGACTGCATATTATCAGACCTCCCTAGACTCCGCTTTATTGTGAAACTTTGGACTGGGTGTGATGATGATAGTAATGTATTAATCTTGGCATAATTTTTTGTCTCATATTATTACTAATGAATACTTATAAATTCAAATTTGTTAATAAAATATTTTATATATAAAAAATGAGTATACGTGATAAATAAAAATATTATTTATCTTATTTATTAGTATTATTTTATATAATGAATTAATAAAATGATAATAATATTTATAAATTTCTTTATTTATAATAAAAATAAATCAAGTAAATTATTAATTATTTATGAAAATATAGGTTATAAATAAAAATGAGAAATGTGATCGTTTTATTTATTATTGTTGTTACATAATATGTAAACATTTTGATGAACGAACTTAATTTACTATCATATTAAGATAATAAATAACTTTAATAAAGTGAATTATTATACAATTACTATCTTAATCACTTTCTTATAATATGTTTATTCACTTACAGTGTGTAATAGTAAAATAATTATTTTAACTAGTGAGGACTAAAAATGTAGGAGATTTTGATAAATTGAATACAAAAACTAGAGATTTGATGAAATAATTGATGCCTTTTAATCTTTGAACAATCACAACTTAAATGTTATCTTCCATTTCTTACATGTACCAAGATTCTTCACATTTTTATTTAGATAACACCATAATGCTCGAGTATTAGATTAATAATACAATTATCCTATTATATTCATTTGATGTGAGGATCAGATTTATTAGGTAAGTGTCAATCAGTTGTCTCTTTCAACAAATTCACAGAGATAATAGTAAAGTTTGATATTGTTCTTATTAATCGATTCCTAATTTATTTTATGGGCATCCGTTTATCATTGAAAACAAAAACAGAATCTTTAGATTTCTTGTAAAAGCATTCGTCATGGATGACTCTTTTGTCTGCCTGCTTTTATTTAACCATTTCTTTCTTTCTTTCTCCTAACAAAAAGTAATCTTTGTCAGACCGAGTGTTCATGATAAGCCCACTAGGCACTAGTTCTTAACAAGCAACTCCGTTTAGCAATCGAGACATAAGTCTGTCAGAGTTTAAGTTGTTTAGTGGAAACATCTTTCTCCATTGTTCAGAAATTTAATTAATGAAATCACATCACATGGGAATCTCACTAATGATGATCTTCGTTTCTTGCACAAGCATGTGATGCGAGAGTGAGACCTACAGATGTCAATGCGTGAATCCCAAAGGCACTCCATAGAAATTGATTTTTTACTCCAACTTTGGACCTGTCTGCTGCAGTGATTTAATCAAATGTTTGCAGAACCCGACAAGAATACGATGGATTTTTCTCATCGGACAATCTTTGTTTTCTCTCTCTTACTTATCTCTATAAGCTCACTCTTCATGCACTGTCAGCCATCAAACCCCGTATTTTCATAATTTCTCTGCCACATTTTTTTCATTATCTCTGCTTCCATTATTTTCATAATTTCTTTACCACATTTTTCATTATCCTTTTTCTTGCACTTGTCTTTCTTTCCTTAGCTCAATAGTCTCACTTACAATACCATAAAATGTCTTCCATTTGCTGGTAGCTTTTGCCTCTACATGCCTATCACTTGATTTCAGGGAGTACACAGAAATGGGTTCAATCAAATTTCTGTGTCTGGTTTTGTCTTGTTTGATTTTCCAACTTTTGTTTTTTAGGGCTCTCTCTCAAGATAGAGAGTTTTCTGTGAAGTTTCTGAAGGCCCCCCATGCATTTTCACACCGTGACACGGCCACATTTGTGTTTCAAGTACTGGTAAATGGGAATGTTAGCACTTGCACAAACTGTAGCATAAGTTGCAAGGTACTTCCTTCTCTCAGCTTGCTGCTTTCTTGAAACCAGAATTTGTGTAAGATGTACTCTTCTGCAATGAGGCAAGAGTTTCCAAGCTCCCCTTTGGTTTGGCCCCTTATAAGTGCACTTCTTCTAGCAGAGTACTACGTTTTTCTTACAAATAATCTGGCAAAAGAGAAAGAAACAGTTGAAGAATTTGATCTCTTTTGTTCACAAGTTTGTTACTGTAGAAGTTACTGGCTGTGCTAAAAAAATTAATCACGTTATCTGCTCGGTTCATTTTCATTTCTTTTTCCTTATGTTAAGAGTGTGTGAACTATGTTATTGTCATCCAATTTGAGCAAATGTTACATGCAGCTGGATTGGGGCACTGCATCCGATTGTGGAGTCGGAAAGGTATTATATGGGAATTTGCTGGATGGAAATCATGCATTTGAGGTCTGCATCAATCGGAATAAGAGCTGTACCACTTACGATTGGACTATTGGTAAAGAATCTCGCCTTTTTCTTTTCCCTGATTCTAATAATCATACAGTTGAATTTGCTCATTTTAAGAAATTATCATGGCTATGATATTGTGAATTCGTTAATTAAAAGAATTCTGGTGAATAAAAACAAGCTCGTGTAAGAGTTTGTTTTCATTTCTTCTAACTCACATGAAAAGTGGATTCATTAGCAGGGATTCTTTGATAGACTATGAATGTATCTATGGCAACTTTAGGAACGTTTTTGTTGATGATTTACAATTTAGCCGTGCAGATACAGTGCCTCCAACAGCATATATAACTGCATCATCATCTTTTACCAATGCTCGGAATGTTTCAGTAAATATTTCGTTCACTGAAACCTGTACCGGTGGAGGAGGCTTTGCATGTACATCTATCAATACCTGCAACGTGAGTAGGTGCTTACGAAATTGTATTAAATTTATATGAAATTATTTCACTTTCACATTGTTGGCTCTATGACAGAATGCCTGAACACTATTTTCGTTTCTCCTCGTTTTTAGTCTCTAATTAACCTTTTCTTTTCATATCTCTGTTTATTAATAGTCATGGTTTGATTTTAAGATGCCTTCATAATATTCATCAATGTTGAATAGTATCAGCAGGATTCAATTGTTTCTTATAGATTGTTATATGTCACGTAACAGCTGCTGGTCTATGGTGCTGGCGAAGTAATCCCATATTCCCTAACCATTTTGCAACCAAACCTGAAATATTCACTTCTTGTGAGCTTATCACCTAAGGTTATGTACGGAAGAGTGGTACTGGTAATGGATAAGGATTTCTGTACTGACACAGCTGGAAACAGATTCAAAAGAGCAGCTAATTCAAGTTTCCATGTACATTTTGGTGAGTTCTGTTGTTCATACCTTAAGTTCTTCTACTCTGAAACATCACTGGAACAATTTCAGGTCACCAGACAAGTGGCAATTTGAAGTCACACTAAGCATTCCAACCCTGTTTTCTTTACAATTTGAATAATAGTTCTGATCTCCTAGTAATTACAATCACAAGTTTTATGAACTGCATCAAAGCAGCTGTGTTGCTTACAAATAAACGTCAATTGAGTGTCACCCAGCTTTTCCTTATTCGTTTTGTCAATTCTTCTTTATTCTGTTAATTTGGTCCTTTCCTCTACAGATAGAAGAAACGTGTTTGTTGACCTACGGATTCGCATTCCAGAACAGCTACTTCAACTTAATGATGGAACAAGAATAGTGCAGGCAACTAACCATTACAAGAACTTGAAGGTGTATCTATACTTCTCAGAACCTATACTTAACTCAACTGTGGAAGTCCTAAATTCTCTGGACATAAGTCAGGGTGATCTTCTTCCTATTGACAGTGGAACCCTGGGAAACCGCAGGTTTGGCTTTCAGGTCAGTTGTAGGACATCGTAATTTTTCTTTCTATTTTGTATTCATGTTCCTATTGACATTCATTACTTGTACTTTTCAGTACCCACTCCATACGTGTTGTCTGCTTTCAGGTTGCAAATGTATCTTCCATGGCTGTCATCACTGTTGCCCTCCATTCAAATACTATAATAAGCAGAGCAGGGACTTCAGTTTCTCCTATTGCACCCGCCACTTTCCTTTATGGTATGTTTTCAATTAATATTTACAACAATCTAGGGAGAAGGATAGTGACCATTTAACAGTTGTAGAGAAAATGATGTGTTAGCACTCTTTCCCAACCTTTTGGAACTTAAAAGATTTGAAAAATATAACTCGATCCTCCTAAGATGGACCCAGATGTGATCTTCAGATTCTGAAAGGCCACTCGTGGCACTGAGTACAATATCTAGCACAAGGACAAGGGAACGCATCATTCCAGTGTCTGTTAACTTCATGAAGCCTGTATTTGGCTTCAAATCCTCCTCTCTGTCAATTTCAGGGGGGCATCTGCAGAGGTAAGTAAACTTATGTAAGCAATCTCCATTTTCACTAGCTTATTTGATCATCACCATGCATATGTGAGTGCAAGCATCAAACAAAAATAATTTGATTACATTCTTTATCTTTAGATATTCCAGGAAAGTAAGGTACAACTAGTTGTGGAAAGAAATGCTTAAACTGGACTCTTATCTAGTTATTGTTTCTGATGGGATCCAGCTTTCGTGAAATAAGTCGAAGCAAGTTCATTGCAGAGATACAAGCAAATGATGAGACCATATCTGTGAATGTTCCTCAAAATGTAACAGAAGATGTTTCTGGAAACAAAAATCTAGCATCTAATGTTCTACAATTGAGACATTGTAAGGATCTTTGCTTCAATTTGCTTGTTCTACAACTTCGTACTATGCCCAAGTTGTGAAGATGTTGTCCTTGAAACTTTTCTTTTCAGTTGGTGATTTATTGATCACTATTATGCTTTCCATTTACAGATTCTATCCCCATGCTATCTTCTGTAGTTGCTGTACTTGCTACCACTTCATTCCTAGCAACAGCTTTTATTGCGGGGCTTCTGATGGTGTCAAGTGCAAGTCTTCTGTCTGTGGGAGCATTTTCAAGGCCATCTTCCTTGCCGACATCTGATCCTACAAGGAGTCTTTTCGTATGATATCTAACTTAAAAGACAAATAAATCTTTGCTCTTAAGCTTCTTTGTCTCGCAAAATTTAGAAATTGGCAATCATCTTTAAAATTTGAGTGGATGATTGAGGCTGCATGCTTCAATGACCTCATAATTGGAAATCCTTAGTAATGCTCAGAGTATGCATCTCATATTTTCTTTGATAACTCTTGAACATGGATTAGAAAATGTTACTTTCAGGAATCTCCATGTTTTAGCTTGCAGAATACTCCTTCCTAAGGAGTTGTTTAAGGTGTTTTCTGCTCTATGGAAAAAGGAATAGTAACAAAAAGATTCAGTTTTTTTCAGGAGTGATATTTGAAATTTTTCTGCAAACTACTTGCCAAGGGTATAAGATGATTCTTGTATCAAACATGCAATCTTAGTAAGATGATTCAGAGCATTATGGTGGGAAAATTGTGGTTTGAGCCTTGTCAGGGAATTTAATCCAAGAAACCCGTTTCATTGATATTTCAAATATAGTTCACATCATTATCAATTTATAGATGTTCAATATTTGATTCACTTGCATCATTTTTAAGCATTTTAAAAGCTGTCATCAGAAGTGGCAGTCAATTACATGAGAATTCTGTAGTAAATGCAATTCCTTGACGTGGGATTTATGAACTAGAAATATGAGTATGATGGTCAATTTATTGTATCTTGTGAACCTATAAGAACCTATCCTTTATTCTTTCCACAGAGAAGTGCATGCTACATTCAAATTTTTGCATTGTCTAGATGGTTGACTATTACTCTTCCAGTTGAATACTATGAGCTTGCAAGAGGTTTACAATGGAGTGTACCCTACTTCAGTCTCCCCTGGGAAACTGTGGGTATCGACTCGATTATGGTGGGCTCCAATTCATCCACCGGTCCACATTCCTTCATTGCCAATATAAGTAATTTGGGAGCTACTCAGAGCATCCAAAAGGAAGAAGAAAGTTTGAATATTGCTGTTCCAATATATGGATTACCACTTACTCCAATGGAGTACATGACATTTTTTGAGGTATTGGTCATACTTCATGGCTCTTTTTTGGTTTCCTATACTTGTAATGGATAATCATAGGCAAGGGTCCTTTGTTTGTCTTCAGAGGCAAAGTATTAGACCGCAAGCTGAATTCATCATGGATCCACAACATTCAAATGGGTGAGTATTTCTTTCTCTTCTTTGACTTTACTCTTAAACTGCCAGAACACATGATAAGAAATAGACCATTTAAGTGGAAAAGCCTATGAGTATGATAGATTGCAAAAAGATACTTGTATGACCATACAAATACTAGAAGTACATACAAATAGACATGCTACTTTGTTCAACCATTTCTCGGAGGCTCTTTCAAGATATTGACTGTGAACTCAATGGTTGGTTATGAAATTAATAATTTATCTTCAAATTTTAAATTTTCTTGGAAGATTAAAGTACTTATTGATCTAACTTTTTTGCTTTCATCTCTTCTAGATGGAGGGATTTTGACAGAAGCATGTTCTGGCTAGCTCTTATTGGTTTAAGCTTGATGCTGCTACATGTTCTGTTCTTATTTGTCCTGAAATTCAAGAGGAGAAACTCCGAAAAGGACGGAGGTTATGGAGCACTAGTATTCCCAAGATTTGAGATACATCTTGTGATACTGGCATTACCTTGTATTTGTAAGGCTTCAGCTGTCGTGGTTAGAGGTACCTTATATCTTCTTTTTCCTTCTTGAAATCATTAGAGTTGATTTTTTTTCTTTTTGAAAGTTGAATTAGAGTTGATATTACTTCTGCAGTGTTTATACTACGAGCATTATTCATTCTCTAGTTTTCTACTCTATGATTTTGGCCTATTTAGTTGAAACTGATGGATCCAGAAGGAACATCAGTTTAGCCCCTTCATAATTTCAGCTGATATCAGCTCCATTGTTTTAGCACGTACGATCTCAGGAGTTGCTGTAGGCATTATACTCCTAACTACTGTCGGACTTCAGCTGTTATCCGTGCTTTTATTCCTCTCTGTTGGAATTACTCTTGGTAAGCTACTTCAGTACAAGGAGGTCCATCAAGAAGGGCAGATATTTCATTGGTATCAAGACATTATTCGAGTAACTTTAGGACCTGGAAAGAGAGGACAGTGGACATGGAAAGACCAAACAAAATCTGTTTATTTAGTCATGCTAGGGCCTTTGTTTGAAGATCTAAGAGGTCCTCCTAAATACATGCTTTCACAGATTTCTGGCGGTAATCCTACCAAGCAAGGGGATCGTATCATTGCCTCTGACGATGAAACAGAAGATGCAGAAGCACCTTTTATTCAGAAACTCTTTGGAATTTTAAGAATATATTACACACTGCTTGATTTGATAAAGCGAGTTTCTTTGGGAATTGTGGCCGGTGCCTACTTAGATGACCGGTCTGCTAAGACTCCAACAATCATTGTACTGTGCATCATCTCATTTCAACTCTTTTTCCTTGTTCTTAAGAAACCTTTCATTAAGAAAAAGGTTCAGTTGGTTGAGATAATCTCTCTTAGCTGCCAAGTGGGTGTATTTGCTTCTTGTGTTGCTCTATGGGACAAGCAACTATCAAGCAAAGATGAAACAAGACTTGGGATCTTTATGGTTGTTGTATTCTTAATTGGATTCATGGCACATATGATCAACGAATGGTATGCATTGTACAGACAGACAAAGCAGCTTGACGCTGCTGAGAATTCTTTCTTAACTGGTCTAAAAATTGCATCAATTGGATTTCTCCTGGTCTTTGCTTCACAGAAGATTAGCAGAAACCTGGAAAACAAATTGCCAAGACATGGGCAGGGAGAAAGAGAAACCTTGGCGGAGATTAGTTCCTCTACTGACACAAACAGAAATTCGGGAAGCAGGAGCTCAGGAACACCTGATAAATCATGGCTGAGACAAGTAAGAGAACTGGCAAAGTCAAGCTTCACTAAAGAAGGAAGTGGAACACCAAACGATCCTTCAACTAGCCGTACTAAATGGAGTGGATTTTGGACAATGAAGAAGAGTGCGAGTTCATCCCATAGTTCGCCTTCAGATTCTAGTCCAAAGCCGAACCAGTTGTATAAAGATTTAGAAGCCATCTTTGCATCAATCTGAGTCGTGTAAAGCCAAGAAGAGTAGGAATAACTTTGCTAATTATTAGCAGCCACTAGCATTTTTAGAGCCTTTCTTTTCATTACGTGAACTAATAGTGGCCTAAATGCTATTGATCCTTCCTCTTTTATCTTTCCTTTTCATTATCTTCATTACGTTGAAAGCTTAAAGGTTCACCGCACTTCCAATTCTAATAGAAAAAAGAAAGGGTTCTAAAGGGCCCTATACCAATGACAAACACAGTCATTGGTATTCCTTTTTTCATTTCTCCACATGCTAGACAAGATGCTTCCAAGTAGGACTGAGATATGCCTTGTATGTGACTGGCTCTGTTTTTTCTGCAATTCAAATCACAAGTAGAAGATATGCCCTCCATATGGATTAGTGGCAGTTCAGGCACAACAAAGATTTAGTAGTATTATTACACCTTAATTAAAGTATCACGAAAGCTACTTTTACTTCTGTTCAGAGAAATTCGTATAAGATTCCATAGAATAAAACTAAACTTTAGGTTGTAAGAATACACTGTTCAGCACTTTCAATTTCAGAACATCTTGTTGCCGAATCAACAGTTGCATGATCACTCGATAACAATAGAGAACTGACAAAAAACTTAAAATCGGTTAACCTTGTCCTTCCAAGAAGTAGATGGACTGGCCGGTTACTTATTATCCATTGACGGCCCGTACGCTTATTGGTCAATTACAACCTCCAATATCTTTGTCGTTTCGTGGAGTCAATCATTATATAAAGAAGGGTGACTGTAGGCTCTTAAGAGCCACCTGGGAAGAGCAGCTTCTTGCCAGCAAATCTGACAGAGGACCTTTTGTTTTGCAATTCTGTTATTTATTTCTAAGCTAAAAGCAGCAAGAAATGGGCTCCTTTTTAAGTTCAACCAAGAAAATCAAACAAGGAAAGGACATGGCAATTGAAAAGACCAAAAAGCTATCCACTGCTGCTCCTGTGGTCGTTTTCAGGTTAACTTGGATACTGTTCCTTGCTCCAGATGATTGTGCTTGTGTTAGAATTGTATTAGACAGTTTCTGTTCTTTTTTACTTTCAAGTTTCAAGAATTGATCTTCAAACGAAGCTGTTAATGATGTCGGTCTTTTCGTTATGTGTTGTGGTTGCAGTAAAACCTACTGTGGCTATTCTAAGAGGGTCAAGCAGCTGCTGACACAATTAGGAGCAAGCTTCAAGGTCGTTGAGCTAGATGAGCAAAGTAAAGACTTTACTATCCTAGAGCAAAACATTATCTCCTCAACTGTTCTAATTACTTGAAACATTGTGTTGGATCCTATTCGCATCTGTTTTTTTTTTTCCTTTTATTTTATTTTACGTGAAACCATTCTTAGCCATGTTAAATCACTTATCTGTTTGGGGCATGAATGAAAACTCAAATGTTATACATCTGCACCTCTGCTAGGATATATGACTTACTTTTCCTATGAAGGTGATGGAGCTGACATCCAAGGAGCTCTAGCTCAGTGGACTTCACAGAGTACTGTACCCAATGTGTTCATCGGAGGAAAACACATTGGTGGTTGCGACAGTAAGTAACATATCCTATCATCTGAATGATTCATCTCCTTTTTCTAAATTCCATACCATAAAGCAACAATCTGATTTTTCCACTCCTGTCTTGTTTTGTTTTCCAGCTGTTATGGACAAGCACCAACGCGGGGTACTACTGCCTCTTCTCACTGACGCGGGTGCCCTTGCCAACAGCTCTGCGCAGCGTTGAGTCGTATTGAACTGGATGATTATGTCTAGAAGAATGAAAAGAAGCTGCTTCATATACTTTATCTGTGTCCTGGATCAAGCTAAGAAATACTAGACAATAAGGCTTGTGTTGTGAAGAGTTACAACGTGATATATTCCTAAATTTCAGTCAGCAGCTTAAGCTTCGGGTTGAGAGTAAAATACATGGATCTTTAATGATCATTTATTGGTTTTCATGCTGTCTATTTACTATGCCATTACTTCTGGAAATAAACATCTGTGAAGCTGTGGCAGGTTTAAATTCTATGTTCTTCTTCAAGACTCTCGTTCCCCTTTAGAGACTTCTTGAGAGTTAACTGATACGTGATATGATACGAAAGCATTATATGACAGCAAGCAGAAGAACAGGAGGCCCTTGTCAATTAGAGGTTGTTGAAAACGTGTCTTTGAGTCAGTCAAAATAGCTGTTACAGTTAGTTAAAAGTTATAATCCCATAGTGGCAGATTTTTTTCCAGATTTTATGAGATTGTTTCCTGTTTTTTAGCATACCAGTTATTCCTACTGCTGTATAAATTCAGGTCTGATGTTTAATGAAAAACAACTCCTTCCAGCCTTTTACGACTAGTGCTTAAGTACCTTCTCAAGCCTACATATTGGTACCAGAGCTCCCTTTTTTTTTTCTTAAGGGACCTACGAGCAAGCTACACAGCCATAACCCACCCTACATAAATCACAAAACCCCGTAATCAATTTTTCATGGGTTCAGAAACTCCATTCACTGCTCTTGCATCACCGGCATTAGATGGGACAAATTTTCAAGCATGGGCTGTTCGGATGCAAGCCTACCTTGAAGCAAACAATCTTTGGGAAGTTGTTGAAGAAGACTATGTGGTTACTCCTTTACAAAAGAACCCGAAAATAGCACAACTCAAGAGCCAGAAAGAAAAGAAGTAGAGAAAGTCATAAGCCAAAGCAACTTTGTTTGCAGTTGTTTCCTCCACTATCTTCAACAGAATCATGACTCTGAAAACAGGCAAGGAAATCTGGGATTTTCTAAAGCAAGAGTATGAAGGCAACGAGAGAATTAAAGGAATGCAAGTGTTGAACTTAATTCGTGAGTTCAAATGCAGAAGATGAAAGATTAAACCATTAAAGTCTACCGTGACAGGCTCCTTGGCATTGCAAACAAAGTAAGACTTCTTGGTTCTGATCTTGATGATTCATAATAGTTCAAAAAATTTTGGTCACAATTCCTGAAAAATTTGAAGCTACTGTCTCTTCTTAGGAAAACACAAAGGATACGTCAAAAATTACTTTGGCAAAATTAGTAAGTGCTTTGCGGGCTCAAGAGCAAATGAGGCTTATGAGGCAAGATGGATATGTAGAAGGTGCTCTTCAAGCTAAATCACAACGCAATAATGATGGTAGGTACAAGAAGAATAAGCAAGATCACAAGTCTAGTATTACGAGCGGCAACAACAGAACAACTAATAGCGACAAAAATGTGACGTTTCCACCTTGTCTCTATTGCAAAAAGACCAATCATTAACAAAATAAATGTTGGTGGAAACCAAACACAAGATGTCACAAGTGTGGTCAACTGGGGCATATTGAAAGAATATGCAAGTCTCGACAACTTGTAGGAGAAGCCAAGCAAGCTGAGATTCAACCTTAGGTGGAGCAGCTCTTCACACTATCATGCCTAGTCAACTCAACCAAAAATTGATTGATTGATTGTTGTTGTACAAACCACATGACATATGATAATGAGCTTTTTGGAGAGCTTGACAAGACTATCTTACCTAAAGTTAGAATTGGAAATGGAGACTACATTGAAGCCAAAGGAAAAGGGGACAATAGAAATTTCTGGGCATTCAAGTTTGAAATTAATTTATGATGTTTTATATGTGCCTGAAATTAATCGGAATTTATTGAGTGTTGGCTAGTTATTTGAGAGAGGTATTTGAAGGCAAAAATTGCATAATTAAAGATACATCAGATCATGAAATTTTCCAAGTCAAAATGAAGAACAAAAGCTTTGCTTTGGACCTTATGGGAGAAGAGCAAGCTGATGTACAAAAGGAAGAACCAACTATTGTCCTATGGCACAAAAGATTGGGGCATTTCCATCATGGTGCTCTAATGTGCATGAAGAAAAACAATATTGTGGAAGATCTAACTGAAATTGAAGACAATTTTTCTGCGTATGCTGCTTGCCAATATGGAAAGCAAATGAGACTTCCTTTCCCTCTAAATAAAGCCTGGAGAGATTTACAAAAGCTTCAACTACTTCAAACTAATATTGGAGGACCTCAAAGAACACCATCACTGAACGGTATTAAGTTCTATATTGCTTTTATTAATGATTATGCAAGAATGTGTTGGATTTATTTTATGAGGCTTAAATATGAGGTAGCTGATTTCTTCTGAAAGTTTAAAGTTTGGGTAGAAACTTAAAGCGGGTGTGAGATGCAAATAATTAGATCTGACAATGGAACTGAATATACATCAAGAAAATTCAATGAATTCTGTGAAGTTGCAAGCATTGAGCATCAGTTGACAGCATCATACACTCCACAATAGAATAGTGTTATGGAGAGAAAAAACTGAACTATCATGGAGATGACAAGATACTTTTTGCATAATAAAGGGCTGCCAAAGAAATTTTGGGCTGAGGTTGCAAGTAAAGTAGTGTTTTTGCTAAACAGATTGCCCATAAAAGATGTTCAAAAGATGAATCTATTTGAAGCATGAAATGGGTACAAACCAAAGATGTGTAATCTGAACACATTTAGTTGTTTTTGTTTCTCTTACATTCCTCAGGTCAAAAGAGACAAGTTGGACAAGAAAGTAGAACCTGGGATTTTTATAGGCTATAGTTTCGTTTCGAAGGCTACAGAATCTTCTTACCTCGAGTCGAAAAGCTGATTGTAAGCAGAGATATGAATCAGATAAATGGAGCTGGGAAAATGAAAAAAAAGGTTAGATTCAGGAGGAGGATGATAATGTGGATGATGCACTAATCAGAGGTACCAGGTCACTTTCTAATATTTATGAAAGGTGTAATGTTGCTATAACGAGACCTTCAGGATATGAAGAAGCTGCAACAGATCAGAAATGGATTGTTGCAATGAAGGAGGAGCTTCAAATGATTGAAATGAACTAGACATAGGAGCTGGTGGATAGACTTGGCCATAAGAAAACTATAAGAGTCAAGTGGGTTTATAAGACCAAATTCAATCCCGAGGGTTCTGTGAACAAGCATAACACAAGACTTGTTGTTAAGGGATACACGTAAATATTTGGAGTGGAATTTTCTGATACATTTGCTCCAATTGTGAGGCTGGACATAAGGGCTGGATTATATACCAAATGTATGTCAAGTTAGCCTTTCTAAACAGATACTTGGAGGAAGAAATTTTTGTTAAACAACCAGAAGGATTTTCTATCCAAGGATAAAAAGATAAAGTCTACAAGTTGACAAAAGCTATATATGGATTAAAACAGACACCAAGGGTCTGGTATAGCATAATCAATTCTTACTTGCTGAATTTGGGCTTTGAAAAAAGCCTAAGTGAAGGTTGATGATGATCTGCTGGTGTTATCTCTATAAGTGGATGATTTACTTATTACAGGAAGTAGTGAGGAGTTGATTAGCAAGTTTAAAGAAAGTTTAAAAGACATGTTGGAGATAACAAACCTTAGGAAGATGTCTTTCTTTCTTGGTATGCAGATGCAACAAAAACATTATGAAATCTTTATGCATCAGTAGAAGTATTCAAAAGAAATCCTCAAAAAGTTCAAACTGGAGGAGTGTAAGCCAACTGCAACTCCAATGAATCAAAAAGAGAAGTTTTATATAGAAGATGGAGCTGAGAAGATTGATGAAAAGCTCTACAGAAGCCTGATAGGTTGTCTAATGTATTGATCCACAACTGATGCAATTCACTAAGGCAATGGAGACTTAAGGATGCCAATGGGTCCAATTACAAGGTCACGCTCCAATAAGCTCATGGCACATTTTCAGATTGATGCACAAGCTTTTGTTTCACAAGAACTTCAAGAAGTTTTGTTGATCAAGCTTAGGGAAGAGCTTAAAGAGATGCCTAAGTGTGTGTGCATATTGGAGGCATCAAACCAAGAAAGCTAACACTTAGCCAATTTTCACAAACATAAGTCTAATCAATGGGCTTGGGCTTATTTTAGCTTCTAAAAGGTGTGTGGACTTCTTTTAGACTTTGTGATGGACTGATTTGTGTTAAGTGTACATATGCTTCATTAAAAAAGTCATGTGCATGTTTTATTTTAAGGAATCACGTGTGTGGGCCTAGTTTAAAAACCCAATTCTCCCCTCTTAAGTTGGCCTACTATTTTTGTTGTTTCCTTATCCTATTTGGACTAAGACTAGTCAATTTTAATTAGTTTTAAAGCCTAAATCCTTGTGGGATTTGTTCTTGGGCAGATTTGTTTCAAAAAAGCCTTCTTGATGTTTTGGGCTTTCTTTAGGGTTTTTTTAGGTTATCCTTGTTAGGGTTTGTATTGCACAAGGGTATTTAAACCCTTTTTTTATGCATGAATACTAGATTAGACATGAATAAACTTTGAAAGCATTCTTCAAGAGAGAATTCGGATTCTAGCTTGTTTTAGTCTAAGGATTGATTCAACTTATCAAGTAAGTTCTAACTTATGACGTTAATTCAATTCCTACAATCTTTTTACTCTTTGTTACCAATTATTTGTTGTTTTGGGGGTGAAGGG